>PVJN01005293.1:0-50791 GCA_004026805.1 Lasiurus borealis
AAAAATTTGATCAACAGAATAAACTGGTGAATATAATAGAATCAGGAGCACAGAAAGGGAGTGGACTGTTAATTCTTAGGGGGAAATGGGTGAAGGGTGTACAGGGAGAGACTGGACAAAAATCATACACCTATGGATGAGATCAATGGGAGGGAGCTAAGGGCAGAGGGAGGGTGGGAGCTGGGTGGAGGGGTGCTATAGAGGGGAAAAAAGAGAAACAAATGTAATAATCTGAATAATAAAGATTTAATTAAAAAAATAAAATAAAATAAAATATTATCTCTATGTATACTATGGAATAGAGTAGTTGACATTTTAAATCTTTCATATTTTTTTCGATTTCAGTCAACATGCAATATTATATTAGTTACAGATGTACAACCATGTGATGAGACATTTATATAATTTAAAAAATGAGCACCCAATAAATCTAGCACCCATCATGACATCATATATCGTTCTTAGAATATTATTCACTATACTAGAGTCCCAGTGCATGAAATTCATGCACGGGGGAGGGGTTGTCCCTTAGCCCAAACTGCACCCTCTCCAATCTGGGACCTCTCAAGGGATGTCCAACTGCCTGGTTAGGCCCGATCAGGATTTGGCCTAAATGGGAAGTCAGATATCCCTCTCACAATCCAGGATTGCTGCCTCCCAACTAGTCACCTGCCTGCCTTCCTGATTGCACCTAATTGCTTCTGCCTGTCAGCCTGATCAACCCCTAACCACTCCCCTGCCAGCCTGATTGATGCCTAACTGCTCCCTTGACACCCTAATTGCCCCAAACTGCCCTCCGTTGCAGGCCTGGTCACCCCTAACTGCCCTCCCCTGCAGGCCTGGGTCTCCTCCAACTGCCTTTCCCTGCAGGCCTGGTCATCCCCAACCTCTCTCCTCTGCCAGCCTGGTCACCCCTAACTTCCCTCCTCTGCAGGCTTGATTGCCCACAACTGCCCTCCCTTGCAGTCCTGGTCCCTCCCAAATACCCTTCCCTGCTGGCCATCTCATGGTGGTGATCTTGTGTCCACATGGGGGGCAGGATCTTTTTATTAAAATATATTTTATTGATTTTCTCCAGAGAGAAAGGGAGAGGGACAGAGAGCCAAAAACATGGATGAGAGAGAGACATCTACCAGCCGCCTCCTTCACACCCCCTACTGGGGATGTACCAGCCACCAGGATATGTGCCCCTGACCGGAATCGAACCGCAGACCGACACTCTATCCACTGAGCCAAACCGGCCTTGGCTGGGGGCAGGATCTTTGACTACATGCGGACAGCCATCTTGTGTGTTGGAATGATGGTCCATTTGAATATTACTCTTTTATTAGATAGAATAGAGGCCTGGTACACTGGTGGGCGCAAGCTGATTTGTCCTAAAGCGTGTTCCAGATTTTTTGGGTTCCCTTGGGGCATGCAGCAGACTGGTCGATGAGCCTGTGGCTGTTTGCAGGCCAACCACACCTCTCTGGCGACCCAAGCAGAGGCCCTAGTATCTGGGATTTATTTATCTTCTACAATTGAAACTTTGTAGCCTGGAGCGGAGCCAAGCCTCCTGCTCACTCCCTGGCCACAGCCATTTCTGTTGGGATTTATTTATCTTCTATAATTGAAACTGTGTAACCTGAAGCAGAGGCCTAGGCTTGCCAGGGTATGTAGAAAGCTTGGCTTTCTCCATCATTGGGGGCAACCCTAGCCTCCTGCTCTCTCCAGTTCCATGACTGCTGCCATTTTTGTTTGGGTTTATTTATCTACTATAATTGAAATTTTGTAGCTTTGAGTGGAGGCCTGGGATCACCAGAGTGTGTGGAAACCTTGGCTTCCTCCATTGCCGGGAAATCCAAGCCTCCCTCCAGCTCACTCAATAGCCGCAGCCATCTTGGTTGGGGTTAATTTGCATATTAGCTCCTGATTGGCTGGTGAGTGTGGCTTGTGGGTATAGCAGAGTGATGGCTAATTTGCATATTACTCTTTTATTAGTTAGGATTCCCTATGCTATACTTTACATCTCCATGACTGTCCTGTAACTACCAGTTTGTATTAGGTAGAGCTGAAATGCCCTTCATTCTTCTGGAGTAGCCTATTGTTTTTTCTGAACAGAAAATATGGTATAAGTCACCAGTGACTGACTGGGCCCTTAACATGTTAATGTAGTAAATGTTCTATATGGCCATTAGTCAGCCTTCTGATTCACATAAGCTGTGTATTCCAGATGCACCCTCCATGTGGGCTCTGTGCACCCTGCTATTGTAATTGAACCTGGGGCAATAGGAAAGATTTTCCCCTACGCCAATAGGCTGCCAGGACTGGTCTTGGATGATCTTCTGTGCAGGTGCCAACCCTATAAAGCAGAACTGGCTTTATCTGAACCCACCCTTTGAGTGTGTCACTGGTGGTTGGGTACTATTTTGGTTTGGTCTGCAGCTGTCCAGGCTGTTCTAGCTTTGGGGCCTTCTGAGAGGTGCAGGCCAAGGCCAGCTGCTGCCTATGCTCTACCTTGTGCCACCTGAAAGGAGCTACAAAGTGGTCTTCAGATAGCTGGCTGATACTTGTGCTGGGCTTGGAGGTGCCCAGGAAAGACCAAGCTGCTGCTAGTGCCAGGCATTGGGTACCCAATGTTGCTTTTTCTGAGAGATGAGCCAAGATACGTAGTTTGTATGGAAGAAACACTAGAAACAGCTCGGTTGGGCACTGAAGTTGTCTGTCATGGGGTGTTTGGGAATCACCAGAGTAGAGTGGGCCATCAGTGTTGGCCAGGTTGGTGGAGACTCAGATATAGTGCCTGCCTGCCTGATTTACAGGGGAAATAAAGATAGAGAGCTCAGCAAGGAACCATGGTCTCTACCAGCTTTTCTGCCTGGAAGAAAGCTGTTCCTCCAGCCTTAGCCCTGATGCTATTCAAATTAGGTTTCCCCCATGTGTCCAAGGTTCATTTTGAGCTGCTGCCCCATCTCCTGAGCTGAAAGTGAGTGAGTCTCTATGCTGGCCCTTTAAAAGGAATGACTGGGACTCCAGGAGATACCCCCCACCCCCCGGCACCACCCATTTAATTCAGCCACAATCTCTGCTGGGTTTCAAAGCCAGAATTTATGGGACTTCTATTCTTGGCATTGGAACCCTGGGCTGGGGGACTATTGTAGATCTGGGACTCCTGGCTCCTCAGGAGGGACCTACTCAGCTGAGGTAGTCCTTCCTATTCACCATCCACTTGGGTATAGAACCAGCCCATTCAGTGTCTCTTCCCTTCCTACTAGTCTGGATGAAGTATCTTCTTTATAAATATCCTTAGTTATAGGACTTCTGTCAGCTAGATTTCAAGTGGTTCTGAATAATGGCTCAGTAGTTTAGCTATATTTTTTATGTAGTTGTGGAAGCTTCTGAGTTCTGTGTTTACCCCTGATGCCATCTTGATCACAAGCCAACCTGTAAAAAACATTTAATAACTTTTGAAATATAAATACAGAGAGTATATAGTACCCATAAGGTAAGTGTATAAACTCGAACAAGTGATTTTAAAAATTTCTTTTCTTTATTTTTATTTTGTACTAATGGCCCGGTGCATGAAATTCATGCCAGCCTGGTCGCCCCATGCAGCCTGATGTTCAGTTGTTACTGTGAGTGCATCCTGACCAATTTGTATATAACCTTTTTTATTAGTATAGATTAGTTTCAGGTGTATACTTTAGTGGTTAGACAATCATATACTTTAAATAGTGTTCCCCTTAATATTTCCATATCCCAATTGGTGCCATACTTGTTCATGATAATATTATTGACTGTATTCTCTATGATTTACTTAGATCTCTATGACTATATTGTAACTACCAATTTGCACTTCTTAATCTGTTTACTTCTTCCACCCAGTTCCCAATCCCATTCTAACCACCAGTTTGCTTTCTGTGTCTATGAGTGTTTCAATTTTGTTTGTTCATTTATTTTGTTCTTTATAGTCCATGTATAAGTGAATTCATGTGGTATTTGTCTTTCTCTGACTGATTTCACAGAGCATAATACTGTCTAGTTTTATTCATGCTGTAGCAAATGATCAGATTTCATTATTTCCTTTATGGCTGAGTAATATTCCATTGTTTATATGTACTACATTTTTATGTTTGCTTCCATAGCTTGACCATTGTAAATAACACTGCAATAAACATATTTTTTTTCAAATTAGTGGTTTGGATTTTTTTTTGTTAAATCCCAGAAATAGAATCACTGGATCATAAAGCAGTTTCATTTTTCATTTTTTGAGGAACCTCCGTACTGCTTTCCACAGTGGCTGCACCAGTCTACATTCCCACCAACAGTGCACAAGAGTTCTCTTTTGTCCACATCCCCACCAACTCTTGTCTGTTGATACTCATTCTGATAGGTATGAGGTGCTATTTCATTGTGGTTTTAATTTGCATTTCTCTGATGAGTAGTGACATTGAGCATCTTTTCATATGTCTATTAGTCATCTGTTTGTTCTCTTTGACAAAGTGTCTATTCAGATCTTCTGCCCATTTTTAATTGGATTATTTGTCTTTTTGGTTTTAAGTGGTATGAGGGTTTTTGTTGTTTTTTTGTTGTTGAAATTTTAGATATTCACCCCTGAACAACTGATTTTAAATTACAGTTCTAAAGTGAAAGATGAATTTGGAAATATTCAGTAACCGTTTTTAAAAAGCCTAATATAAATATTGCAAGATAATCTCTTATTTTGTTACTCCAAAGGCTATTAATGCATTTTAATCACCTTACTGTCAGTTGAATTCAGTAATCTTTTGGATTGGAGGTTCTGAGTCTCCCTTAGTGGAGGTATATTTTTTCTTACTTCATTGTAGTATTTTTGTTGTTACCGATTTTGAGCACAAGAGTGCAACCAGCAGCAGCAAAATCCTCTCAGATAATTTTGTGAACACATAAAGAGTTTTATATATATATATATATATATATATATATATATATATATATATAATTGATTTTTAGTACAGAGAGGAAGGAGAGGGATAGAGAGTTAGAAACATCGATGAGAGAGAAACATTGATCAGCTGCTTCCTACACACCTCCTACTGGGGACGTGCCCTTGACCAGAATCGAACCTGGGACCTTTCAGTCTGCAGGTTGACACTCTATCCACTGAGCCAAACCGGTTTGGGCCACTTAAAGAGTTTTGAAGAACATATATAGAAAACTATTTCCTTCAAACAGTTAAAAGTTCAGAAATCATCACGTATGGCAACAGAAAACAAGAAAAAAAAATACCCTTTTGTTTACTTTTCTATTAACAGAGCAATACATTTAAAACAATATCTAAATTGGATGCCAAATAATTTATTGAATTACCCACTTCTCACTTTGTTTGCTGAGATTCAATAGTAAATCCTTTGAAACCTCATGACAGAGACTTTCCAGCTTCCCAATGTCTAATTTTAAGGAGGCGAGTAGAATGCAGAAAGAGAGCTGATTTTTCTTCACTTTAAGGAAGAGGGAGAATTTCTCTGAATCCGGTTTCTGTCTTAGTTTGTTTTGAATTAGATGTCTGCTAGGTTCATCTGTATTCCAGGAGAATTTCTAAAGAAACTATACCTATCATGCTGATCAAACAATGGAGCCACAAAATAGCCAAACTATGGAATCTAATATCTAGTTATAATGTAGAATTTAGAAGATGAGAGTTAAGATAACTGGTCATTGTAAAGTGCCTGCTTCAAACATGTCTGGTTTCAGAAAGATGATATAGAAGAATGTTAAGATTTCATAATTTAGGTTTTTTTTTTCAAACATTTAGTTGGTTTTATTTTTTCAATACAATTTTTAATTTTAGAATAATAGATTTTCAGAAACCTCTCAAAGATAGAGTTCCCAAATACCCAACACTTTATTCTACCTTGTAAGATGTTAACATCTTATAGCACTATGATACATTTGTCATAACTGAGGAGCCAACATATGTACATTACTATATTAACTAAATCCACAATTTATTCAGGTTTCACTCATTTTTTTCCTGATGTTTTTTTTTTTTCTGTTACATTTACTCATCATGTCTTCTAGTTTCCTCTGGACTGTGACAGAATTTCTTTGATTTTTCCTTGACAATTGTGAGGAGTACTGCTACTGGTTAGGTATTTCGTGAAAGATCCCTCAATTTGGATGTTTCCAATGTTGTTTTGTTGTTGTTGTTGTTGTTGTTAGTGTGTTTTGTGTGTGTGTGTGTGTTATGGTTAGACTGGTGTTGTGGTCTCTTGGGAGGAAAAAACATAGAAGTATCATTTTCATCACCATCAGAGTATGGATACATGCAGTCAGTGTGACTTGTCACTAATGATCATTTTTTTGGCTTGTTTTTTATTTTGTTTTGTTAATCCTCACTGGAGGATATTTTTTCCATTGTTTTTTAGAGAGAGTGGAAGCAAGGGGAAGAAACACAGAGAGAGAAACGTTGATGTGAGAGAGACACACCAATTAATTGCTTCTTGATTGGTTGCTTCCTGCATGCACCCCGATGGGGGCCAGGGATTGAGCCTGCAACCTAGGCGTATGCCCTTGATTGGAATTGAACCCAAAATCCTTAAGTCCACAGACTGATGCTCTATCCACTGAGCCAAGCTGACTAGGGCCATGCTTTAGTAATTTTAAAAATATGCTCTTTATTGAGTGATTTTAGAATAACATTTTAATTTCACCTTACTTTTTGTCTTAAGAATAATATATTTTTCTGAAAAAGCCAAAAATATTTAACAATTTACTTAACCTGCTGGATGTGAGGTTCAGTAGTGCTTGTCTCTTTTTAAAAAGTCAAGATAAAATTTTGACTTTATTCTCAGCATGAGTATTTGTATGCCATTTGATTATTTCTTTTATAATATAATGATGTATGGTTATAAACTTATTTATTCTTTAAAATTAATACACTTGTTCTTTGCATTTTGGCTGTTATTCTGTAGGTCTATGATAGACTTTTGACCTAGAGAAGACACTGAATTGCCATACTCCTGCAGCATGACATAGGACTGGAAGTTGATGCCTCGTCTAATATTAGGTCTCTTATCCATGTAGAACATCCCTACAGGTGACTAACTAGAATTATTGGTTGAATCGACCTTTCTGGAATCCCTATGATGATTTAAGCACATAGAAGTGCTTCTCTGAATTAATTTTATGGTAGTGAACTGACTTATTTTTATAAATAGCAGTGATCATTTTACTGCTGGTGGGTGCACTGTTGTGCTCAATGCAAGGCATATATGTAGAGAACTTGTAACTTATTACTGTCAAAAATACATGCCCACCAGGATTGCTAAATTCATTCTTAACCTATGTCCCAGAATTCCTCTAGGGACACAAGCACAGGTGGCCAAGAGTATGCTCTGCCAATAGAATGGATGACTCAGGCACTTATTAAATAATGGCGGAGCATAAATTACACAGGAGACAGGCAATGCACGAATCACACGCGGTTTATTTACCAGAGTCCTGGTGGTTTCCAGACCTCGGCAGGCCACCTGGAGATCCACGCTGACAGACACACACACTGGACGTTGGACGTTGCAGCTGCTGCTCGGCGTCTTGTAGAGGCCTGGGCTTGTGGCTCATGGTTTGGCCCAGGTCCATGGCAGAGTGCAGAGCTCAGGCAGGATGCAGGAAGGGGAGCAGAGAACAACAGTCTGTGAAGGAGCAGACAAGCGGCTCTAATCTCCTTCAGAGCTTGCTCTCTTTTTATGTGCTCAAGCAGACGTCTTCAGTGTGTCTTCAGTGTGTCTTATCAATGGGTCCTAGGTGTCCTGCTATTTGGTCTTACATGTGGGGTACAAACTTCTTTATCTATCTCTTACATGCACATCTCTTTTAAGGGCGTTCACACTTCATTCCACTCTCTAATATGTCACACCCAATTCTTATTTTATATTTATATTTTATCCTTATTATTATTACTATAACAATCTACCAAATAAATCTTTCAAAAAATTGAATACAGTGTGTAGAATTTAAATGCCTTCTCTGCTTTTCTGGGATTTTATGCTAATGCAGGAATCACTCAAGGTTTTGAAATTGCAAAACTTTGGTTAGATTGAGGGTTTATCTTCAGTGAATCTGGGGTGGGCTGAAGAGGCCTTTATGCTAACCATTAAACACCTTTGTAATTGTAATTTTTTTTTTTTTGCTTTTGCCTTTGTTTTGCAAGGTGAGAGCACAATTACTGCTGCATGGCCTGTTAAAGTGAGAGGTAGGTAGCATGAGGCTACAATATTAACAACAGTTGTCAGAGGACAGATAGGGAATGAAGCAAAGACCCACTGGTGACTGTTCCTGCAAACAGTTTTTTTTAAATGGGGGTCGATATGCAACTCTGGTATTTTTAGGGGCATCAGCAATGGCTTTGACTTGAATGCATTTCTCCTCTTAAACTCTGTTCTGTTTCAAGTAATCGATATTGTAGTTTTGGAGAAAAAATCTTTTTTGACAAAAGCACTAAGATTGATTACCTAGATCAATACCATTTTAAGAACATTTATCAAGATTGTATTTAAACAGAGACCATGATGCATTTAAACTGTTAATAATATGAACCTTTTCTCCTCATCTTGTGATTATCTATTTTCCCTACAACAGAGCAGATTTCAGAGTAGAGTATTGTTATGCCCTGAGTTCGGGATCTCCAATAATCAACCACCAGGGAGCCTTTTCTGATGAAAAAGCAAAGTGTCTTTATTCAAACTCCAGTTTGGCCCCCGGCCACTTTCTGGCGCAGCAGCTAGAGGAGCGAGCTAGCCCTGAAAGAACTGTGGGTTATATGGGTTAGGATATTGGGCGGGCTTAGGGAAGTGAGGAGGGTTACAGAGATTGGTCGCTGTGTTCCTGGAGCTTCATTGGTCCATTCGGGTGGTGGTCCGGGAAGCTAGGACATTGCTGGCACACCTGTGGCCACTCCCAGAAAAGGGGGTGGGGGTGGTTAGGCAGGAGGCCCAGCCTTATAGGACAAGATGAAGGAGAGTTCATTTCTGCTTTGTCCTTTCAGTATAATGGCACAGTTTCTTAGGGGTTAAAATAAGATAGCAGTTCTTCCAAGTTATTGCTCCTCTCCTTTCCCATCGTCCTCACAGCTCTTTGTTGTTTCTCTGTTGTTCTCCCAGTACCGAAGCTCTGGAATCCTATGTTTTCTTGGTCTTATAAAATTGAGAACAAACATCCTGGAAGAAAATGAAGACAAAGAAATGCAGACCATTGCTGCAATCAGGCTCTTACACTTTTCAATTAGCAGCCCTTCTAGAGTAGGTGTAATTATCTTGGTAATTCAGGCAAAAGCACATTTTTGGCCTGAATAACTTTGATAACTGTGGCTGTGTAGATCCACTTTAGTGGAGGATAAAAGCAGATCTTGTGTGTCAGTGTGTACTTGTAAAAATCATAACAATGAGACTAGTTTAAATCATAACAGTGGCCAGCCATAACCGAAGCTCAGAATTGTATAATGCAGTCATTTGCCCCCAATATCTTTAAGAATTAAATAATTACCCATTTGCCCAAGAATGCAAACTAACTCAGAAACACAGATTTGAGAGTTGCCTCCAAACCCTTTTTTTCTATATTCTTGATGAAATTATGAAGACAATGAAAGATGGAAAATGGGCAAACTGGGCTACATATAGATCTGTAAGAGCTATGAATTGGTAACTTTAAAATTGCTTTGAACTCTCATACAGATGGGGACATTTAAACTCTGCTATAGCCTTGAGGATCCAGAGTAATCACATAGGGCTTGCCTTAGAATTCAAATATCATTTCCTCCCTCCTTCTTTCCCTTCCTTCCTTCTTTCCTTCCTTCCAGAGAGAAGGGGAAAGGAAGAGAGAGAGAAACATTGATGTGAGACCAAGACATCCATGGGCAGCCTCCTGCATGACCTCTATGGGGGAATGAGCCTGCAATCTGGGCATGTGCCCTCACCAAGAATTTTGGTGCACAGGACAATGCTCAACCAACTAAGCCACATTGACCAGGGTTCAGCTATCATTTTCAATGCTCTTTCTATATGTCCTTTATCAGTTTGCTTCTAGATTGTGTTATATGCAGTGAATAGGGAACGAAGAGGTGCTGTATAAAAAGTAAAGATTTGTAAATCAGGCCAAGAAAAGGTCAATTGCTTGCTGATTTGAGATGATGTAAGACCAAAATATAATTGATGACTGAGTTTCTATTTGCAACAGATTCACTACAAAAGAATTATAAATGCCAGGTAAAAGTATTTTGCAAGTCATTTAAAAAAAAAAAAGAACACCAGTAGATGTTTTGCCAGCATGGCTCAGTCAATTGAGTGTCCTCCCATGCACCAAGGGGTGGCTGCTTTGATTCCTGGCCAGGGCACAAGCCGGGTTGTGGGCTCAATCCCCACAATAGAGGCAGTGGTCCATGACTCTCTCTCTCTTTCCATCTCACCCTCTTTCTCTCTTGCGCCCTCCCTCCATTCCTCTCCTCTCTTCTCTAAAAAAATCAATCAAAATTTTTTAAAAAAATAAAAAATGTATCAGTGAAATTGAGGTTGTGGTCCATGCAGAGAACATTCTGCATCGTTATAGGACTAAGTCTCAAAAGTAACATTCTATTCACTTGGAATGTTTTATGTTTCTTCTGTTGAGAATTTAAAAGTGAGTTGTAAATGATTTTCTGGGATGCTTGTTTACTCATAGCAATTCTGCTTTCCATGGAGGCTAAAGCCAGTCTGTTTTTTTAAGTTGATCCATCTTCTATGAACAAAAAGTAAGTGAAGTGCCCAGTTCCTTAATAATCTGTTCTAGAGTTATTTGCCATTTGTTGACAAGCATACAAGTGGCTCTCTTGTGTCCTACAGCTGAATTTGATAGTACTAAGTTTTAGAGAAGATGGGTCATAAGTGACCTTTGGAATGATACTATGCTTCATGCAGTTCATCCATTTTCACTGTGGAGACCATCTTCTCTATCCCATGCATTAGTAGATGACTCATAAAGGAAGATTTTCAGTGTTCTTCAAAATATCTTATTCTTAAAAGAATTGAAAGTTTCCCCCCAGACATTTAAAAAGAATTAAAAAAATGTCCCAAGCAAGTAAATGTATGTTATATCTTCCTTTACCTGTAATATTTCATATTTGAGGGTAAGTGTGTTTTGATACCTATGTAGTTTTGAAGACGTATAGAACAATGGACAGAAAGTCTTCTAGAATCTAGGACACTGTTTCTCAACACTTCTGAAATGTCAATAAATATCTCCCCCTCCCCATAGAAAAAGAACTCTGTTTTCTTCAATTATTTTTTGATATTCCTTAAAAAGAAATATGTATTTTGCTTAGTTTAGAAATATGTAATGGCTAATACGTATATCAGGTATTTTCTATCACAAGAGTGCATGAAATCCATGCATGGGGAGAGGGTCCCTCAGCCCATCCTGTACCTTCTCCAATCCAAGACCCCTTGAGGGATGTCTGTTTGCTGGTTTAGGCCCGATTTCTCAGTTGGACATCCCTCTCACAATCGGGGACCACTGGTTCCTAACTGCTTGCCTGCCTGCCTGTGTGATTGCCCTTAAACTCTCTGCCTGCCTGCCTGATCACCAGTAACTGCTCTCCCCTCCCATCCTGATCATCCCTAATTGCCTCTGCCTGACAGCCTGATCACCCCTAACCACTTCTGCCTTGGCCCCCACCACCATGGCTTTGTCTGGTATATGGCCAGTCTATCTGGTCTAATTAGCATATCACCCTTTTATTAGTATAGATTAATATTTATTATATATAACTAGTGCCCTTGTGCATGGATTTGTGAAGATTAAAAGGAAATTAATTAGAGCAGTGGTTCTCAACCTTTCTAATGCTGCAGCCCTTGAACACAGATCCTCATGTTGTGGTGACCCCCAACCATAAAATTATTCGGTCTTATATGTGGGGTACAAACTTGTAATTAAGCTCTTCAGCAGCAGGGTCACCTAAGACCATCAGAAAACACAGATATTTACATTATGATTCATAACAGTGGCAAAATTACAGTTATGAAGTAGCAACGAAAATAATTTTATGGTTGGGGTCACTACAATATGAGGAACTGTATTCAAGGGTCACAGCAACAGAAAGGTTGAGAACCACTGCCCTAGAGCCAACCTTTCACAATCCCTCCCAGGCCTGTTGCACTTGGGGTGGTGCTGAGGCTCAAAGGGCATCTGCAGAGTAAGCAGGATCCCTCTGGCAGATGGCATCCCTCCACCTGGCCTGTGGTGACCTGGCTGAAATCGGCTCTCTGACATCCCCCAAAGGGTCCTGGATTGTGAGAGGGTGGTTCTCAGGTGATGCACCCTGGAATTGGGCTCCCTGTCTCTAGTTCCAGGGTGTGTCACCTGAGTACCACCATTTCCAAGTCACTGTAGCTAGGTAGTTCCTGCATTGAGCATCTTCCCCCTGGTGGTCAGTGTGCATCATAGCTACTGGTCTGAGCATCTGCTGCCTGGTAGTCATAGCTACTGGTTGGATGGTCACTTAGCTTTTTATATGTATACTTGTGGCCCAGTACACAAAATTCATGCACATTAAAAGGGGATTAGAGGAAATATTTTAAAATTGCTATTTGACCTTTCTCTATAAAAGAAGTGTCAGAGATGAAAGAAAATTAGTAAAATGTATATAAAATCGTCCTCCTGTTAGAGTCTGGGGCATACAATGGGACCCAGAGTCAAGTCCCCACCCAGCCATGTGAACCTCAAAACTGTACGAGACCCAGACCCAGCCGGCCCACCCCCATTGGGCTAGATCCAGACCCAGCTTGCTCTACCCTTGTCAAGCCACAGCGGGCAAGGGGTGCAGCCTTAGGTCCCCTGGCCCGGCCCTGGGGTAGGGGGCATGGCATAAAATCCCCCAGCATGGGCCAGGGTGGGGGTGTGCCTTGAGGTACCTCATCAAGCCCTACTAGGTAGGGGACATGGCCTGAGCTCCCCTGTCAAGCCCTGCCAGGTGGAGGGGCATGCCTTGAGTTCCCCCATCAAGTCCTGCTGGATAGAGGGAGCAGCCTCATGTTCCCTGTCCTGACACCAGGAAGGGGGTGCAGCCTCAGGTCCTCAGTCAAGCCCCACTGGGAGCGGGATGCAGCTTCAGTTCTCCTGTCAAGCCCTGCTGGGCAGGGGGCATAGCCTGAGGTCCCCCATTCTGGAGCTGGGGTAGAGGGCATGGCCTGAGGTTCCCTGTCAAGCCCTGCTGGGTGGTGGGCACAGCCTGAGGTCCCCTGGCCTGGCACCAAGGCAGAGGATGTGGCCTGAGGTCCCCTGTCAAGCCCCATGGTGGTGGGGGTGGGGGAGCAGCCTCAGGTCCCTGCTGATTACTCATTAAGGCTCATTATGAGAACTTGGCCTCAGCTGTGGGTGCAGCCATCTTGTGTTATGGAAAGCACCACCTCTGCATGGGTACTGTCATCTTTGTGGTAGAGTGATGGTCAATTTGTATATCTCCCCTGTGTTATATAGGATAGATGACTAGATTTTTACTAAATTCGATATAATTCATGACCAGCAATTATTTGAAGGTATACCTAAGTGGCTTTATATTGAGCATAGGATGAATTTATTTTCATGGCATGCAGCTTTTTTTTTTAGTACAAAAACATTTATTAAAATTGTTCCAGAAAATCACTTCAGACATTATGTACATGATGTATATATAGTGTCACTTAAAATTTGTGATTTTCTTAGCTTAAAAAAACATTTTTTCACCCAATACAATGTTTTGTAAATGAGTGCTAGTTTTGACTTAACATATTGCATAGATTATATAAACATTTTTAAACTCTTGCATTTCTTTTATGATTTGGACCTTAAAGATGATTTGCCAAAGATATTTAAAACTAAATGCAATGCAAAAATAGCCTTTTAAAAATTATTTTCAATTACAGTTTATATTCAATATTATTTTGTATTAGTTTTAGGTGTACAATAGGTTTAGATAATCATACTTTACAAAGTACTGATATTTCCAGTATCCACTTCACACCATACATAGTCATTACAATATTATTAATTGTATTTCCTATGCTGTACTTTACATCCCCATGACTATTTTGTAACTACTAATCTGTACTTCTCAATCCCTTCACATCTTTCACCTAATCCCCCATCCCCACTGGCAACCATCAGTCTGTTTTAATTTTGTTTGTTCCTTTATTTTGTTTTTTAGATTCTGCATATGAGTGAAATAATAAGGTATTTGTCTTTCTCTGACTGACTTATTTTACTGGGCATAATATCCTCTAGTCCATCCATGCTGTTGCAAAAGGCAGCTTTCATTCTTTTTTTATGGCCAAGTAATATTTCATTGTGTATATGTACCACCACATTTTTATCTACTCATTTGTTGATGGGCTTTTGATTGCTTCCATATTTTGGCTATTATAAATAATGTTGCAATGAATATAGGTGTAATTGTGTGGAGTAGGATGCATATATTGTTTTGAATTAGTGTTTTGGGTTTCTTTGTATATATACCCAGAAAATGAATTGCTGGGCCATAAGGTAGTTCTATTTTTTAATTTTTTGAGGACCCTTCATTCATAGTGACAGTACCAATCTGGATTCTCAATATTAGTGTATGAAGGTTCCTTTTTCTCCACATCCTTGCTAACATTTATTTGTGGAATTATTGATGATGGTCATTCTGACAGGTATAAGATGGTATTTCATTGTGATTTTAATTTGTATCTTCCTGATGATTAGTGACATTGAGCATTTTTTTTCATATGTATTGGCCATCTGTATGTCCTCTTTGGAGAAGTGTGTATCAGATTGTGTTTCCATTTTTAATTGGATTATTCGTTGGTGTTTTCATGTGGAGTAATATGAATTATTTATGAATTTTGGATATTAACCTTTTACTAGATGTATCATTGGAAAACATCTTTTTCCATTCAGTAGATTGCCTTTTTTTATGTTGATGGTTTCCTTTGCTGGGCAAAATCTTTTCAATTTGATCAAGTCCCATTTGTTTATTTTTCTTATTTCCCATGCCTGAGGAGATATATCAGGAAAAAAATACTTCTAAGAGAAATATCAGAAATTTTCTAGCCTATGTTTTCTTCCAGTGTTTTATGATTTTGAGCCTTATATTTAAGTATTTAATCCATTTAATGTTTATTCTTATATACAGTTTAAGAAAGTGGTCTAGTTTATTTATTTTTTACATTTATCTAATTTTCCCAGCACCATTTATTGAATGAACTGTTTTTACCCCAATGTATGATCTTGCCTCCTTGTCAAACAGTAATTGACCTTATAGATGTGGGCTTATTTCTGGGCTCTCTATTCTGTTCCATTGATCTACATATCTGCTTTTTTGCTAGTACTCTGCTGTTTTGATCATCATGTCCTTGTAGAATAGTTTGATACCAGAGAGTGTGATGCCTCCAAATTTATTCTTCTTTTACCCTATCACTCTAAACACTTTTCCTGATTTGGCCTTTGTTTGCTTTTCCAAGGTGTCTACTTTGAAAGCCCCTTCCTCTACTCCATGCTATTACACTGTTCAGAAGTTTGACAGATTCAGCCAGTAAGAAACAATAAACCCAAGAACAAAAGCAAGATCAGCATGGTGTTATCTACCCATTCTTTGTTCCAAAACATTAGAACAAGTGTCTGAATGATTGGCAACACAAGTGGTAGGGCACTTTGTTGCTGATAAATGGTTTCCATACTGCAACTAAGAGCCTTTCGAGCTTCAAACTGTACCCTGAGTGGGGAGGGTGAATCACAAAGCCTCTTACCTCACCAGAATGGGGGAGACAGATGAGAAACTGTCATGGCAGCTTCTCTCAAGATAGAGTAATGAGTGTGAGATGGCCTTGTAGCAGCTCCTCATAAGATTGCCTATATCCCCCTGTTCTGGCAGGATACAGAATGCCCTGCCAAGCCTCAGGACACCTTGTCCACTTTATGTACATACATGCAGTATTGTTAGGGCACCAGCATGGAGCAATTCCCCTACACTGTCAATCAGCAACATAGAATTATCTCACTGGTGTGTTAATTTTCCCTTTTACTTCAGGGTCTTTCTGCATGTTCATGCCCACAGCTTTATTTTCTCTCACCTCAGTTGGTGTTTTCTGGGAATGACCTGGAGACTTAAATTTCAGATCCTGAAAATGGTTCTGGTTGAAGATAAACTAGTCAATCCATACAAATGTTGAAATAAATTTCTAGACCCAAGATGGAGCCTCTCTTACCTGGGTTGCCATATCAGAAAATTGAAACTTAGATATCTGTCATGTCCCTGTAAATGTTCTGCCTGACTAGAAATGCAATATATACAGTCAGCCAATCTCCAAAGCCAAAGCAATGCTGGTCTTCTCATTCCAAACAAGGTTGACTCAGTGAGCCCATCCAATGAGATCTTTTCTATTTTCTCTTCCTTGTTCTTTATTCTTCATAAAAGCTTCCTGCCTTGTACCCCATCCTACAGTTCTCCAAAAGGAGATAGTCTACATCAAGTGGTAAGTAAAGTTTATTTCACCTAAATTTTCTTTAATAATGTTTAACATGGGAAATACTAGAAATAAGTCAATATCTGTAACATTTGGAAAATAAATATTTCTTAGGCTATACACATACATGGAGCAGTTGAACTGGATTTAATGTGAAATTTTTTATAATAATAAATAATGTTTTTGACAGCTTTGTTTGTTTATATTTTAATTATCTACTGATCATGCATCATGTAGATATACCTCCTCAGAGAATGATTATCTAGCTTTTTATTTATTTTACTGATAGTTATAGTTCAAATGACTTACTGTTAAGATTACAGGCCCATATATGTAACTTTTCTCCTATTTTGACCCTGAATATTTTTAATAAAAGGTATCAAGAAATTAATAAACACATCAAAACATGCATAAATTTTCCTTATTCAAACAGATAAAAATAAGAGAATAGGAAATATATATATACCATTTTTATAAAGGGCATTTAGTAAAAGCCTATCTTTAGAAAGATAGATATTATCTATCTATCTATCTATCTATCTATCATCACCCTATAACCTAATGAGATAGCTTGGTTATTACTTTTTTTAAAATAATTTTTTATTGATTTTTTTTAGAGGGGAAGAAGAGAGATAGAGATATAGAAACAGTGATTGGTTTCCTCCTGCATTATCCCTACTGGGTATTGGGCCTGCAACCCAGGAATGTGCCCTGACTGGGAATCAAACCAGTGACCTCTTGGTTCATGGGTCAATGCTCAACTACTGAGCTACACCATCCAGGCAAGTTTTTATTCCTGGAGATAATTTTAACATATTGTCTTGATATGAGCCTTAGGAAGAATGAAAAATGTACTTTATAATGGTATTCCCTACATTATTAGGCAGATTCTCTTGCCTTTTCAGTTCAATTTCCTATATCCTTATTTATAAGATTAGAACAAGAAAAAAGTTTGTCATCTAGGAGTTGTTCATCCCACGTACATATAAATAGACATAACACACCTGGGGACACACAGGCGTGCATGTGCCACTTTATCCCAGTCTACATCTTCTGAGGAGAAAAATAAAGTCTCTAGAAAACACTGTTGTTTCATTTGAGTGTCAGAGATTCATTTACTTGATTTAAATGGATTGTCTTATTTTTTAAAACAAAAGAGAAGAAAAATGTGTGACAAAGTTTCAATAGTTTATAATATTAGTTTGCTGATATAGTCTTTCTTCTCCACTGGTATGTCTCTTAGTGTCTGGAATAATACTTGGAACATAAGAGACAATAAACATTTTTTTTACTGAATTAATGAATACAGAACTTACATAAAAGATAGAAAATGCTGGCATAGGTTTTTTGTTTGTTTCTTTGTTTTTTTTTGTATCTGTTTATTGAAAGAGCCAATTTACCATCTAAGAACTTCGACTGTTTCATTTCAGATCTCTTTTCAGAGAAAAGGAAAAATACTCTTATCACAATTATCTTAACATTCAAATTATGATTGTTGAAAGTAATTATCTAACACTTTCTACTTCTCAACCCCATCTGTAAAACAGCTATGTATATACTATTATCCAAAAATGTTTGTGCAATATATATTACAATACTATCTTTTATATAATTTTCCATCTTTTTTATAGCTTCAATTGCTTACTTAAGTACAGAACACTTATACTTGACAGGATTGTGACTAATATCCAAATTTCTGTGCTTCTCACAGTGACCTGCCTTGGCCTAAGGATTGGTGGCATTATTAGGAGGATAGTTAGGCAGTTATTTGGGAAGGTATTCAAAGTAATGGGGCTGAAATAATTTTGTAGAGGCTAATAATAGGATCAGTTTTACATGGCAGACCCCAGATGTAATGTCTGCCCCCAAATTCTACAAGATGGAAGATATCTGTCTTTCATAAAAATTATCTTAAATGACTCTACTTTCTAATAAAATTTTGTTGTTGCTGATAATTCTCACCTGAGGATATTATTCCATTGGTTTTTATTTTTATTTTGAGAGGGTGAGAGGAAAGAAGGAGAGAGAGAGAAAGAGAGAGAGAGAGAGAGAGATTACTGTGAGAGAGACACATCAACCTGTGCTAGGGATTCAAACCCACAAACTTTCTGTGCATGGGCCAATGTTCTAACCATTAAATATACTGGCAAGGGTGCATTCTAATTAATTTTAAATGACTTAAGAATTATCTCTTTATTTTGTTTATTTTCTTCACATCCTAGCATACTACCTCACATATTATAGTTATCTTGATGTTTATGGGGTGAAAGTAGTAACAACCTATAAGTCATGGTATTAGTATAGTATCTGAAACTAGAATTTTGTAAAAATAAGCTCTGTAATTAGACATTTTTAATGTCTCAAAACATTTAATCATTTATTATGGCATGACAATTATAGAAAAAGAAACATATATAAACAAAGGTATAAAAGTGATCTGAAGATAGTTGATAAAATTCTGGTGGTAAATCTCTCTTCTTTATATTACACTAGAGGCCTGGTGCACAAATTCATGCACCAGTGACGTCCCTTGTCCTGGCCTGTGGCATTGGGCTGAAACCAGCTCTCCAACATTCCCTGAAGGATCCTGGATAGTCAGAGGGTGCAGGCCAGGCCAAGGGACCGCACTGGTGCATGATTGGAGCAGGGAGGGATGCGAGAGGTTGGCCAGCCAGGGAGCAATGGTGGGAGGGCTCCAGAGTGTGTCTAACCTGTCTCACTCAGTCCTGATCAGCCAGAATCCAGCAGCAAGCTAACCTGTTGGAGCATATGCCCTCTGGTGGTCAGTGCATGTCATAGCGAGTGGTTGAACAAACCACCAGACACTTAGCATATTAGGCTTTTATTATATAGGACTAGAGGCCTGGTGCATGAAATTCATGTGTGGGGGGAAGTCCCTGAGCCCATCCTGAACCCTCTCCAATCTAGGACCCCTTGAGGGATGTTTGACTGCTCATGTAGGCCTGATCCTGGTGAAACTGGGCCTACATGAGCAGTCAGACATTCCCTCTTGCAATTTAGGACTGCTGGCTCCCAACCACTTGCCTGCCTGCCTGCCTGCCTGATTGCCCCTAACCTTTCTGCCTGCCAGCCTCATTGACACCGATCTGCTCCCCTACTACCCTCCCTGCCAGCCTGGTTACCCCTAATTTCTCTCCCTTGATGGCCTGGTGGCCCATTACTGCCCTCCCCACCTGGCCCCATCACCCCTTACTGCCCTCCCTTGCCACCTTGGTCACCCCTAACTACCCCCCTCTGCTGGCTTGGTCGTCACCAACTACCCTCCCCTGCAGGCCTGGTCTTCCCCAATTTCCCTCCCCTGTAGGCCTGATTGCCCTCAATGCCCTTCCCTGCTGGCTGAGTCACCACTTGACAGCCTGGTTGCCCCTAACTGCCCTCCCCTGCTGGCCTGGTTGTCACCTACTGCCCTCACCTGCAGGCCTGGTTCTCTCCAACTTCCCTCCCCTACTGGCTTGGTCGCCCCCAACTGCCCTCTCCTGCAGGCCTGGTTCCCCCCAACTTTTCTCCCTATTGGCCTGCCCCCCCCAGCTGCTCTCTCCTACAGGCCTGCTCACCCCTAACTGCCCTCCCCTGGTCACCCCCAACTGCCCTCCCCTGCCGGCCTGATTCCTCCCCCAACTGTCCTCCCTGCAGGTCTGGTCACACACAACTGCCATCTGTGGCAGCCATCCTGTGTCCACATGGGGATGGCCATCTTTGATCACATGGTGGTGGCCATCTTGTATGTTGGAGTGATGGTCAATTTGCATATTAATCTTTTATTAGATAGGATATCTATAATACAGTTGTATCTTCTTTTATCTTATTCAGTATTATAAGCATTTTATTGTATTAAAATACTTCATATACATTTGTTTTGGGCCTGAATGATATTTTATCTTATAAATTGTTATAATTTATTTATGTGCCCTATTAATAAAAATTTATTTTGCTCTCAGTATTCTAATATTAGAAAGAATTCCCTTGTAAATCATTTGACTGTATATTTGACTACTTTTTTCAGCTATATTGCTAGAAATGGAATTATGATATCAAACGATATGAACACTTTTTAAAAATATATTTTAAATTTATCTTTATTGTTGAAAGTATTACAGATGTCCCATTTTTTTCCACATTGACCTCATACACTCACACCCATACTGCCAAGGCCTTCACCCCACATTTTTTATATATGTATTTGAGAGAGAGAGTGGGAGAGAGAGAATATCATCCATTTGTTGTTCCACTTATTTATGCATTCATTGGTTGCTTCTTGTATGTGACCAAAGATCAAACCCACATGCTTCGTTTATTGGGATGATGCTCTAACCAACTCGTACTTGATACATAGTGCCAATTAACATGGCAAAATTGTTATAAAACTTATAACCCTAATAGTAGTTTATTATTATTGTATTTGCTCCCCAAATTTGTATCAGTTCAGAAAAAACGTAAGTAAAAATATGACATGTTTTATAGAAAGTAGTATGTAAAATGGCAGATATAAACCCAACAATATTAATAATAACTAAATGTGAACGGATTAACAATCCAATTCAGAGGCAGAGATAGACTAAAAAATAATCAAACTATGCTGTCCTCAGGAGACATACTGTAAGGACACAAATAGATTGAAAATAAAAGGATGGGGAACATTGTATCATGTAAACAGCTACCACAAGAAAGTTAGACAATTGGTATCACAAGAAATTTAGATTATATAAATATCAGACACAATAGACTAAAAGTAGAAAATTGGTACTGGAGAAAAAAAAGGACATTTTATATGAAAAAAGGATCAATTAATTAGGAAGGCATAACAACTGTAAACATATGAACCAAATAATAGAGCACTGAAATAAAGCAAAAATGGACATATTTGAAGAGGAAAATAGACAATATAATAGTGACTTTAATAACATATTATCAATGATTTATAGAACTACTGGGAGAATATCAACAAGAAGACTCGAGCAACACTGTAAAATAACTTGACCTAAGACATTATAGAACACTTCACCCCAAACAATAGGATATACTATATTATTTTTCTCAAATGTACATGGACTATGCTCCAGGATCAACCAAATGCTAGTCCATAAAGCAAATCTCAATAAATTAAAAATGATACAAATAATACAAAGTATGTTCTCTGACTACTATGGAATGAAATTCAAAATGAGTATAGTAGAAAAAAGTTGAAAAATTCACAAATATGTGGAAATTAAACAAAACACTCCTAAAATTCCTGTGGGTCAAAGAAGACCCATCTGAAGGGAAACCAGAACGTATTTTTAGATGAACAAAAATGAACACACAACATACTAAAGTGTATGAGATGCATCTAAAGCACTATGTAGAGTGACATTTACAGTTTAAATTGGTTATATTAAAAAAGAAGATAAGATTTTAAATCAATAACCTAGTCTTCCATCTAATGACACTAGAAAAAGGAGAACAAACTAAATTCAAAGCCAGGAAAAGGAAGGAAATAATGAAGATTAGATCATTGATATAGAAAATAGGAAAGAAATAGAATTATTGAAACCTAAAGTTGGTTCTTTGAAAGATCAATAAAAGTGACTATCAGTTGTCCAGACCGGTTTGGCTCAGTGGGTAGAGCATCGGCTTGCAGACTGAAGGGTCCCAGGTTCCATTCTGGTCAGGGGCATGTACCTTGCCTGCTGGCACATCTCCACTGTGGGGCGTGCAGGAGGTAGCTGATCGATGTCTCTCTCTCATTGATGTTTCTGACTTTCTATCTCTCTCCCTTTCTCTCTGTAGAAAATCAATAAAATATATTTTTAAAAAATTGACTATCAGTTAATTAGCATGACCAAGGAAAAAAGGAGAAGAGTCAAGCCCTGTCATCATGGTTCAGTGGTTGAGCATTGACCTATGAACCAGGAGGTTATGGCTCCATTCCAGTCTAGGTTGAGGGCTTGATCCCCAATAGTGGGATCTAGCTCTCCCTCTCCTTTCCTCTCTGAAATCAATAAAAATATACTTTTAAAGAGAAGTCAAATTACTAGAACTGGAAATTGAAAGAGGATGTCACTTGTCAAATTATAGATATAAAAGGGTATAAAGGATGATTTTATGAAAAATTGTATATTAAATTAGATAACTTAGATCAAATGGGCAAATTCCTAGAAACATACAAATGATAAAATTGACTAGATAATATGAATAGACCTATAACAAGTGAAGAGACTGAATTAGTCAATTACCCACAAAGAAAACCCCAGTCTCACCAATCAGGGCTCTGGAACATTCTAGCTGCCTCAGATAGCCAACCCCCAGGACACCTTCTCTGACTTGAAGGTGAAAATCTTTTCTAGTCAGCTGGGGTCACATTCTACAACATTATGATGGGCTTGTACCTCTTTGAGGGAGACAACACCTATAAGTTATTTGAGAACATCAGGAAAGGGTACTAATGATCCTAGGTGACTGTGGTCCCACTATTGTATTTGCTGAAAGGGATGCTGTAATATAAACCTGCCAAGCCATTTTCCATAATAGATCAGGCAGCATAGCTGGCTTTAGCTGTGGGCCGAGAAGCTGGTGCCCATCCCACCAAGTGGGACAGCAAGGACCAGTGGTGCAGCATGACTGTGGTGACCTCCTGGAGGATTTCTACAGCTGTGACAACATAGAGGAGGACCTCCCCAACATTGAGCACAGCATCATCTACATCAGGACTTCATGGTGCCCAGACCCAGAAGCAAAGGCCACTCAGAATAGACAGAGCTGCAGCCTGCCCATGGCTGTGTGCACGAATGGCACCCAGTTGGCCCAGCTGAGCACCAAATCAAGGGTGGAGTACTAGGCTAGCACAGCTTCCATGTTGCCCACCGCAAAATCTGCAGGCTATTGGCCTGTACACAACACTGAGGGTGGGTGCCCTTAGCCCATCCACAAGAGCCCTGGCCAAGTGCTACCACCCAGGTCCTTCCTCAGGCTTCCTTACAACTGCTGGCCACTGTCCAGGATGGCCATCTCCAATACCCTTTATGCTAATTGCACCTAAGGAAGCTGAAGGGTCCTGAAGGGCTGGCTGTGGAACAGTAGGAACTGGAATTCACAGCTCCTCATCAAGAAAATGAAAAGACAGGCCCAGAAGCCTCCCATACCCAGCGTGGTCAAACCTACTATGTTCTTCCACCTTGCCATCCTTGGCAAGCCCGTGGCCTTGTTTTCTTGGAGCTCTCTACAGACAAAGTTCTAAAGACGACAAAATGATCATTCTCTGAGCACTGGGGGAAAAGGATTTGGTTATAAAGGTTCTGCTTTCATAGAATTATTCCAGGATTTATCTGCCAGGGTGGTGACTTTACACACAATAATGGCAAAGGCAGCAAATCCATCTATGGGGGGAAACTTGATGAGAATTTCATCCTGAAGCATACATTTCTTGGTGTGTTGTATATGGCTAACAGGATAGTTTTATGAAATGAAAGGAAAAGATTCTGAATTATAATCAACTAGAGGCTCAGTGCACAAAATTCATGCACTCAGGGCAGTAGAGTGTTTTCAGCCCAGCCTGTGCCCTTTCACAGTCCAAGAGCCCTCTGGGGATGTCTGACTGTCAGCGTAGGCCTGCTCCCCATGGACTTCTGGCTGAGTGGTGTTCCTGCTGTGAGAGTGCACTGACCACCAGGGGGAACCTCCTGCATTGAGCGTCTGTCCCCTGGTGGTCAGTGCACATCATATCAACTGGTCATTCCACAGTTTGATTGATTTGCATATTCACATTTATTACATAGGATTCCCCAAATCTCACTAGTCCCCCTCTTTTCTTTATCAAAGCTCAACTTCCTAAACTGTAGTTTTCCAGACTTTTTTTTTTTCAGAATATTGTTTTAACTTTCTGCAAAATGTTTTTTGACAAGGTTTAGATATATTATCCATGTGAATCTTCTGATGTATTTGGATAGCCTGTAATAGTTTAATGCTATGTAATAAAACCTTAAATGTCAATTTCCTTGTCCCTACATTTTTGTGATAGAAGTGGGCTTATAGCCTACACTACTAACATAAACTTTGCCTCCAGACTGATTACCAGTGTGGAATGTTAGTTCCTGTACCACAACAATTAATACCCTTGTGACCTACCGTAAATACCCAGAGCTAGGTATCTCTCTCATTAGCAACACTAAAGTACAGACTTTTTAAGGTAAGAAGTTTTCTAGTCATGATTCTTACAAATTGACTGTAGTTAGGTCATCTGACAGATTGCCACATGGTCCTGATTTAAGATTTAAGACTAATATTGCTCTCATTATGTGCTAGTAATGATTATAAATGCTTTATAAACATTAACCCATTTAAAAGTCACACTATTATGATAATGTATATATCTTTATTTTCATCACTTAACAGGTGATGGAACTGATGCACAGAGTCCAAGTTACATAGTGACGATGAAATTGCAGAACTTGGATTCACAACTAGACATACCAGCTTCACCTTCACCACTACACTATCTCACCTTCAATGCAGATTGTGTTAAGACATGAATTATCTGAATGTTGGTTTTCTGTGCTTTCTATGTTCCAGATTAATTAGCACTGAATGATTGTCAGGGCACGAGGGGTGACACTTGGTCAGACCCTGAGTAGTATTTCAGGACATTGATAATGGCAAAAGCTAGATCCTCAGTCACTTGCCTCAAAAAAGAACTCAAGCTGGTATGACGACAGTGCACTATGCTATTGGAAGTGACTTTAGGTTTCACAGAGTGTTATTCAGTAATATCTCAAGGCTAACAGATCACTAATAACTATCACAAAGAACAAACAGAATTTTCAATCATTAGGGAAACCTTCCATCACAGAACAATAACAGTTCCTAAACTATGGAAGAGTTTGTCTCATTTCTAAAATTATTAGGCTCATATATGTCCTTTATTAAAATAAAATGCCCTGTATTTTAAAAATAGGTAGAGTCCTTACACTTGGTATAATCAAGAATTACAGTGCCCATTAGAGGCCCACTTTCATTTGAAGTTTCTTATTCATTCATAGGAGATATGTGAGACCTTAATTAGCCATGAAACTAAAATTACTGACAGTCTTCTCAAATTGGCATTCAATACTCCTTATAGAAACTGGTTTAGAAAATTCAGACAAAAAATAGTATCAACACACGTGCAGTTTCACATTTAAATAGTACTTGCATGACAGTTAGTAATTCTAAATTCCTAAATAGGAACTCAAAATTCAGAAAACTGCCCCAATCTAAAATAAACTGGTCTAACACTAGCTCTACATTATAATGACTGAACAGATTTTTTCACAGGTTACTATATCCTAGAAAACTACTTGTATTTTTAACAAATTCTATAGCTGAGGCAGCAGGGTTTTTTTTCTTCTGAAGATATTGCAAATTTCAATAAACTTTTAAAGTCCCTTGTGCCAGATCTTACAAGCTTAATTAACTCTCGAATAGACCAGGTCATACAAATTAACGTTAAACAAAAAGGAAAGACCAGGTGAATGTTACACTTCAATTGTCTATGACAATGGTCAGCAAACTCATTAGTCAACAGAGCCAAATATCAACAGTACAAAGATTGAAATTTCTTTTGAGAGCCAATTTTTTTAAACTTAAACTTATTCTAATGCTGCTTCTTCAAAATAGACTGGCCCAGGCCCTGGTATTTGTGGAAGAGCCACACTCAAGGGGCCAAAGAGTCGCATGTGGCTCGAGAGCCACAGTTTGCCTACCACAGGTCTGTGACATCATGGTTTTATGACACGCAGGATGACCCACAAAAAAAGGAGAGATTGACAGCACTAGCAGTGAAATCTAATTAAATACTCAGTAAAATCTGGCCAGTAAGATCCAATGAATAAAAAAATAAATTTAAGATAAAAATTCCAGTGTAATAGTTAACGACTTCAAAGATTGATTGGACTATAGTTAGCAGTTGATATCTTACAAATAATTCCAATGAAGCTTAAGGCTATTTTCTCTGGTGCCATATCTGCCAAACTTAAGCCTGAGTCTTCTGTGTAATTTTAATTAACTCCCTCACACTAAATTTGGGGTAAATGTCTAAAAATTATGTCATCCTCTATAATAAAAGACTAATATGCAAATTGACCGAACAGCAGAACAACCAAACAACCAATTGCTATGACGTGTGCTGACCACCAGGAGGTGTGCATGGAACGTGCACCAGCAACAGGAACCAGCAGTTGCTGGATGGTGGAGCAGGTGAGTGGGGGTGCCCGAGCAAGGCAGGGTGCAAGTCACTGTTATTAGGGCAAGCCTCTGGTGGTTACTGAAAATCCTTTGCTCCCACACACTGCAGCCCCCCCTAATTGCTCAGCGCCATCAGCAAGTGTGAGCAGCAGCTACCGGCCTTGATTGCTCCTCAGGGCTTCTCCACCTCCCCCTACTCCTTAAGGGTGACAGGGGTAACAGCTGCTGCTTGCACCTGTTGCTGGTACTGGCCCCAATTGCTTCATGCTGTCAGTGTGTGGGAGCGGCGGAGGCAGTAAGAGTGGGTCTGCTGGCAGACAGGGGACTGTGGACCACCATAGGAGGGACTGGGCGGGGGCCGAGATCTGATCCTGTGCCTACTGCAGCCTTGCGGCCACAGCTCCTTTCAAGGTGCTCAAATTCGTGCACTGGCCCCTAGTTTCTAAATAATGCACATTCATATGAAAAAGATTAATTCTAGAATCATCTTTATGATCTCTCTTAGAAATAGTGTCCAACACTGTGCTTTTTCTTTGACCATGTAAGTTTATACTGGTGAAGTTTGCAATCAGTCCATGATTTATATTGAATAAGAATCTCTCTGACTATATGTTAAATTCCAACTATAAACATCAAAATTATTTATCATCTATCTATATAATCTCTATGCTTCTCTATGGTAGCAATATCTTTCAATAATGAAAACAATTTTTTTTTAGGTACTGTACATAATATGGCCACAAAAACCACACCAAAAAGATTGGCCTTGTCTTTATAATTATATTAAAATTAAAATATACTTAAAACACCCCATATGAAAGATATTTGAAACATAAAGTGTTCATTTGTTCTAAAACAGTTGCTTTATAAGTTTGTCAAATTCTTCTCTCTTCAGTATATCCTTACTTAGTATTCACTCATTTTCTACAGCAGCTTAGACCGTAGCTTAGGACACACGAATATCTCACTAACTTAAAGGTAAATTAATAAAAAAAACTCATACCTAAATCAAAGTGATTTTTTACTTTCACATTAAGATATCCAGTTCCATCATTAAAATCAATACCCCACATTTAATTTAAAAACTGTCAGAACACTGACAGCCTCAATGTGTTCAGGGGCTTCCCTCTGGCCTCTGAAACTTTAGGTTCAAAATGTATTTTTTAAAAGTGTTTTTTAAAAAATACAACTGTACTTAAATGTTTTTTTTTAATTTTATTACAGTTTACATGCAATATTATATTAGTTTCAGGTGTACAACGTAGTGGTCAGACATTAATATACTAATACTTATGAACTGATCCCCCAATAAATCTAATACCCACCTGGGACCATACACAGTTATTACAATATTACTGACTATATTTCCTATGCTCTATTTTATATCCCTGTGACTATTTTGGAACAACAATTTTTTTTACTTAATCCTGTCACCATTTTCATCCAATCTCTCCAACTCTCACCCATCTTATAACTATAAATCAGTCTGTTCTCTTTATCTATGAGTTCATTTCTGCACATTTTTAATGTTAATGTTAAAAACTATAATTTAGCCCTAACTGGTTTGGCTCAGTGGATAGAGTGTCAGCCTGTGGACTCAAGGGTCCCAGGTTCAATTCCAGTCAAGGGAATGTATCTTGATTGAGGGCACATTCACAGTAGGGGGTGTTTCTAACTCTCTATCCCTTCCCCTTCCTCTCTGTAAAAAATCAATAAAATATATTATTACAATAAAAATAAATTATTACAAATAACTCTACACCAGAAATTTCACTTGTCAGATACTAAAATAAATTAGTGTTCAGAAGTAAGCCTCCTAAAATAACTAAATATTAAATTTTATATTATATTTCCTAAAGTCATTATTTGATAATACTTAAATATAATATTTAGACTTGCTATGTGTTAACTAAAATTAACAAGTTTTTATTTTTTAATTTCAAGAGATGAAGTAATGTGACATATTTACACAAGGTTATTCAACACGTTAATTAACCTGTATTAATTTAAATAATACAACTAGGAAAAAAAATTACATTTACAAAGACCATGAATTCATAATAATGCTCAATAAAACTTTTGGCTTTACTATATAAATGATCTCTTAGGGTTTATAAAATTTTCTTTTACAGAAACCCCAAGTACAATCACATTTCTTTCATCGACTGCTTCTAAGAGATTGGAGCAAGATATAGGAACACAAAGGAAGAGCTTTAACAGAGATGCTCTGAGGAGCTTGACAAGACTTTTCTGCTTCTCCACCCACTTCAGACCTTACAGGACAAGGCTTACAGGTCTCACTTGTGACAATCACTTATACCAGAAAATAGTCCAACAGTTGGTCAACTACTTCCAAAATGAAGGGGACACAATGTTGCCACCAGCTGAGATGACTGTTCAGATCCTTATGCAAAATTTCCTGAGTCTTAGTTTACACAAAGCTCCCCTGTTCAAACAGAATCCATCTCCCTTTGGAGAACTAATATTCAAAGCCTGTGAACTGTGTCACTGGGAACTGACAAATTCCATTTTCTGCTGAACTGGTCTTTACGAACTGAGGCAGGGCTTAGAATTGAGAGATAAATACATTGTTCTCAATTTCTACTGAGGTGTTGGCAAATCTTTCCACTGTGGGATAGACTTCTAGACTGTGGCTAAAATTAATTCTCTTAATAATTTATTTAACTACTTCTCTTTATTCTTCATATTTAATGTTAATAGGCTTATTTACCATTTAATGTGGTGAGAACTTATAAAGTTAGATTGTTGAGTAGATCATTATTATTTGTTTGATAAGGTATTCTTCCATCGCTATTGCTGCAATTTTTTTCTGGTTACAGAGGGTCCATACTAGGGGATGAATAAACACAAGCATATTATATCAGAATTAAAATTTAAGTCTAAAGTCATTTTTGTCATAAGGACTTAATATTTTGATAATTATATTTAATACTGCTATTTTTGTTAATTAATGCTACTGCTACAAAGATGTTTTTAGCTAAGTGGTGTTGCCCTGACTGTAAAGAGCCATGTCTCCCCACTCTGGCTCTAGATCATTGGCTGCTACAGACTAGAATAGTTCAAAATGATTATTCTGAATGTGACCTAGACCGAATGTTTAGAGCTAGTTTTTGCCCTCACTGTCATTATTCAATTGAAGGCCTTACTCAGCCTCCTTTTCCCATTGAGTGGGTTCCATCAAATTTTACCAGGTGGACACATGAGAAGGCCTTCCATACCATTTACTATGGCCCTCTGTTGGTTAGAAAAAATATATATCAATCCAAACTGGTTGCATTTAATGCTGCATTGAAGTTTATTTTGTCCACGATTAATAAATTCTTAGAGCAGAGAGAGAGACTTGGTAGTTATATTGAAATGGCATCTGAAAGAGAAATAACTGTAATGACTTCTTCAATTTCTTTATTGGGTAACTCTTTTCCTGAGCGTTCAGCCACGGAAGACCGTAATGACTTTATTTCTGAGGAGATTTTCATGGAGAAACCAACCTAGTTTTAGTTATTCATGCTAAGAACATTGCCTCTTTCTTCATTCATAAGACTAATGTTATGTTTTCATTTACTGAGGTTAAAGATGTAATCCAGCTGTAGTTCCTAGAATTCTATTGAAAAGGTATCATCACAGAGCCGTCTTAATAATTATACCTTAATATGATGTAAAGTGAAAAGGACACTATACTTTTGTCAACTGCTGTAAATTTGTTCTTAGAGCTTTTCAAACTGTTTTAAATAAGTATAATTTTTATACTTATAAAAACATGTATAAAACTTATAAGTGGGCGGGAGGGGTTTACTGGGGAGAAAAAGGCAACAGATATAATGCTTTCAACAATACAGATTAAAAAAATATGTATAGTTTTCTCTGACTTATTTTAGAGCTTAAAATGTGGTCTATGAACACCAGCTTCACTAAACTGTCTATATACTTATATAAAAAGTATCACTTGAATATGGTTTAATATAATTCTAATTTACTTCTCATATTCCCAAGGATTATTCCATGAATGCTAAATATAACACTATAGGACTAGATCATGTAAATCCCCTAAAAGTCTTGCTCAAATACAATGGCTTAAATTGAATAGAGTACATACCTTATTTATAGGTGCCTACTTATATAACAACTGGAGGTTATGAATGGAAATTCATGCACTGGAAGGGGGCCCTCTCACAGTCCAGGAGCCCTCAGAGGCAACCCAGCGATCAGGAGAAGACAATGGCCCATCACACCTTTGCTGCTGCTACTGCTGGCAGTGCAAGCCTCGGCAGGCCCTGGTTAACCACCTGAGACTCCGGAGGCAGGTGCACAGAGGGCTGGGCTTGCCTGAGGGTGGGCCCAGCTTTGCCACACACCTGCCACCCCAGTGGGGCTGAGGAGATTGCACCATCTTGTGGCTGTGGGTGCCATCATCATTGAGGGTGTGGCAGTCAATTAGCGTATCCCCTCCTTATTGCTGTGGGAGCTGCTTTCTTTGAGGGTGGGGCAGTCAAATAGCATATTCCCTCCTTATTGGCTCTGTGTGCCACCATCTTTGTGATGGCATGAGGGTCAATTAGCATATTTCCTCTTTATTAGATAGGCTTTTCCTCAACAGTTTGTATGTACAAACCAAAGAAGGTGACCAAACATCACAAGTGTAATCATTGTGGTAGACATTATGGGAAGCAAAGGGAAAGGATTTGAACATATAAGTGAATTCCAAAATAAAAAGACTAATAATATATTAGTATTTCTGATCCTAACAAATATGTAGATTTTGTCTGGTTTTGTTTGTTTTATCTATACTACTTTTAGGAGAAAGGAAAATAAAACTTCCTCATTTCTATCTCAATATATTTACCCTCAATAACTCAACTGTTTAGTTTTAATTTTCCAGCAAGTTCCTCATAGTTCCTCAGAATTTTATTTTAATGCTATGGGAGAAGTTTCATATGATAAATTGTAAGGACCCCATGAGATGTATCATCATGTGACTATTGTGTCTCATCATGTTGTTTCAAAGCTTTCTTTATTTTTACCATCAAAGTTATTCTTGCCTATAAAATAAATATTTGCTTACACATGAATTACCAGTAGATGTAATGAATAATTTTCCTTTTCATTTAAAGTATTTTTGGCCATCAAAATATTTAGATTCCTTTATTGTGCTTCCCATTTAGTATAAATGAAGACAGTGTGCCACAATACATAATATCCTTTATCCTCTCCCCAATTCATTTACTTGACAAATACTTGAGTGTCTACTCTGCATCAGCATCAATATGAGTACTAGAGATAGTCAAGCAACAACATGCATAATCCATTCCATCATGGTATTTAAAAATGTAGTTGGCCTAGACAAACAATAATAAAAGAATGACACTAATTAAAGCAAAGTTCTAACTTGGATTAAGTCTAGACTCGAGTTTCATGTAGTTCAGAGAGCTTTTAATGGTGAATTTGGCCTGTGAATTTGGCCCAGAAAGTGACACTGAGATGACATCTGAAAGATACACAAGAATAGGGTGACTAAGTGAGGGAAGAACTTTCTATGCAGAAGTCATGTGCATAATACAAAAGAGTTAGAGCGGGGGAAGATGATAAGCTAGGGATAGGACCATTGTGGCTTGATTATGCTATAACATGACATTGGACAGGTAGATAGGAACCAAACCATTTTGTAACTTCAGACCTCATGCTGCATTTCTGCCATGATCCTAAGAGCAAAGAAAAGCCAAAAATCATTCTCAGACCATTCTTGTGGATGTCATGGCTGTCATAATTGCATATTAAAATGGCAATGCTCTTCTGAAGTCTTTCAGGAAAATCTTTGGGAAATTGACCAAGTTTAACACTTTGACAAATGACAAAGGGAAATGATTACATAAGCATTTACTCTTGAGTTACTGTTCTAAATTCTTCACATACCTTAATTTAATCTTCCCAACAGTACATGGAGGTAGATACTGTAAACACTACTAGTTCATGAATAAAGAAACAAAAGCACAGAAACCTTCAGTAACTATTCCAAGTTAAAATTGTAAAACTGTGATTTGAACCTAGTTTGTTTGCCTCCTGATACTCCGTTTTTAAGCATTATGCTTTTGATGACCCTCTGTCTGCTGGGAGTACTATTCAGAAATACTAAAATAGCTCCCTAATATCAGCATGGAAATGTGCATCTAGTAAGATGGAAAATGCCACCTCTGCTTTTTGCATTACATCATGATGGTGACACTGCTAATCACCCAATAACAGCAATCATTCTGTTCCTCCAAATTATCTTACTTCAATTCCTCCTCCTATATTCTAGAACACTAAAACCTGATTTTCTTAAATTTATGGACATTGATAGATTCAACTAGAATTTTTTATATACAATGTAACATAGGGTGAAATAATATTATGCTATATGGTCTTGATAAAGTTTTAAACTGTTAATTACACAGTTTTATCCAAAGGAGATATTAGGCAATTGTTTGAGGAATATAGACACTCCTTTTTATATTTTCCATTGTCATTCCCCCCTTTTTATCCCCTATAAAACTATTCATTGTTTAACTAAACTAAATACAATGTGCTGTTCAGTGAGCAACAATCTATCAGGAAAACTTCCATAAGAATAAAAAATAGCCTAGCTGGCATGGCTTAGTGGTTGAGCATTGACCTATGAACCAGGAGGTCACGGTTGGATTCCCTATCAGGACATATGACCAGTGTGGGGCATGCAGGAGGCAGTCAATCAATGATCTCATCATTGATGTTTGTATTTCTTCTTTCCTTTCTGATATCAATATATATTTAAAAACTAGACCATTTGAATTGATTAAAGCAAAAAAGAATTTGGCCCTGGCTGGTGTGGTTAAGTTGGTTGAGTGTTATCCCATACAGTTAAATTCCCAGTCAGGGCTCGATCTCCAGTAGGGAGTATGCAGAAGACAGCCAATGCCAGTTTCTCTCTCACATAGATGTTTCTCTCTATTTCCCTCTCCCTTTCTCTCTTTCTAAGATAAATTAAAAAAACAAACACACATATTAACTTAAAAAACAGTATGGAATATTACATGGAATTAAAACCAGTTAAGGGACCTAAAGCATATTTCATAGCACCAGTGTCTTCTTTATATCCTATTTTATTTTTATAGTAAATTGAGATTGTACAAAAATTCTGTATATATTGATCAAAGACACATTATTTACATTCCCTTTATGGTGATTACTTGGCAATATAGATACATTAATGAATAAATAAATATTACTTGATCAGTTACTATGTGCCCAGCATTTTTGGTGCCTTAAGAAGTTTATACTTTGAGCAAAGAGGTAATATGTACAAATATGTAATAAAGTTCAGTTTGAGACACTATATACAGAGATTCATAATTACCAAGGGATTCTTTTAGGAAGTTTGAGTGGACATGCATGAGATTACCTGAAGTTCTGGGCACAGTTAGGGTCAGTGGACATGGCTGTCTAGAAGGCTATGAGCTTTATGTATCTCCAGAACAGCTTTTTATATATGAAGAGAAGGCCAAAACCCGGAAGAGCTCAAAACTAGGTTTCCTTGGAATTGGCGATCTGATCATAAAAGCAAAGTAGTGTGGTGAAAATATCAGGCTCAGCCTCGGTTAGTGTGGCTCAGTTAGTCATCCAATACACCAAAAGGTGGCTGTCAGGGCACATATGTAGGTTGAGGGTTTGATCCCCACGAGGCAATGCATTGACACTACTTCTCATATCTATGTTTCTCTCCCTCACCTTTTCTCTCCCTCTCCCCCTCTCCCTTCCTCTATCCCTTCTGCTCTTTCTAAAATCAATAAAACCATATCCTTGGGTGAAGATTTTTAAAAAAGAGAAAGAATAAGAAAGAAAATAGCATCACACTGGCAACTTGAAAACTTGAGTTCTAGTTCTTATTCTTTTGCTAAATAATATGGATACTGCATGGATTACTTAACTCTTCTGTGATTTTTTTTTAAATATATTTTGAGAGTTAGAAACATCAATGAGAGAGAACCATCAATCAGCTGCCTCCTGCATGCCCCCTACTGGGTAAATGCCCACAAACAAGGTACATGTCCTTGACTGGAATCAAACCTGGGACCTTTCAGTCAGCAGGCCGACACTCTATCCACTGAGCCAAACCGCTTTCTGCTCTTCTGTGATTTTTGTTCCTCTTTTATTAAAGAGGTGCTAGGGAGAAAAAAAAAAAAAGCATGTTAAAAATAGATGACTTATTTCCAGAAATAAACTTATATTATTCAAAGACACAAAGGGTGGTATTTCTGTTATTACAAAGTAGAGGCCCAGTGCACAAAATTCACACCTGGGACAAGGGCGGGAGAGTTGTCCCTCAACCCAGCCTGCACCCTCTCCAACCTGGGACCCCTTGAGGGATGTCCAAAGCTGGTGGGATTGGATCTAAATGACCGGTCAGACATCCTTCCCACAATTCAGGACTGCTGGTTCCCAACTGCTTGCCTGCCTCTGCCTGATTGCCCCTAACTGCTTCTGCCTGCTAGCCTGATCACCCCCTAACCACTCCTCTGCCAACCTGATCAATGCCTAACTGCTTCTTACCATCCCAATTGCTCCTAACTGCCCTCCCCTGCTGGCCTGGTCACCCCTAACTGCCCTCCCCTGCTGGCCTGGTCACCCCTAACTGCCCTCCTCTACAGGCCTGGCCCACCCAAATAGCCCTCCCATGCAGGCCTGGTCCCCCCAAACTGCCCTTTCCTGCAGGCCTGGTTGCCCCCAACTGCCCTCCCCTACATACCTGGTCTCTCCCAACTTCCTTCCTCTGCTGGTCCAGTCACCCCTAACTGTCCTCCCTGGGGGTTTGATCACCCCTAACTGCCCTCCCCTGTAGGCCTGGTCCTGCCCAACTTCCTTCCCCTGCAGGCCTGGGTCCCCCAACTGCCCTCCATTTCTGGCCTGGTCTTCCCCAACTGCTATCCTCTGTTGGCCTGGTCACCCCTAATAGGCAACAACTACCCTCCCCTGCTGGCCATCTTGTGGTGGCCATCTTTTGTCCACATGGGGGCCATCTTTGACCACATGGTGGCAGCCATTTGTGTCTTGGAATGATGGTCAATTTGCATATTAACCTTTTATTAGGTAGGATAGATGGTACTTGCCAGGGCCACTGTGCTCAGCAGCACCAACTGTACACTGTGTATTGAAAAGGAAAGCCATTCACACAGACCGATTGACATTGCTGAGGCTACTCTGCAGAAGCAGTTTAGATGTCAACTGATGAAATCACACACACAAAGAAGTTATGAACAAGTTTATTAAATATAAAGCTTTTAAGAGAGAGCATGGGACTCCCAAGCTGGCCTAAAAGGATATTGGCTTGTTTTTATGTGATTACTGGTTGAGGTCAAAGTTAGGGTAGAAAATAAAGCATATATAAATTGATTCCATAACAATAGCAAGGTAATACCATATTTTACCAAATTGAAAATGCCATGTAAGATGCATTATATTTTTACACAAAGAAAAAGAAAAGATTCTATGTAATACACTCTGCCATAACATCAAGTTTCAAAGACCATTTTTACTTTAGAAATGCTGAAATGTGACAAAAAGTCAATGATATATCCTGAAATCTTATTGAGTATTTTTACCTGTGAACATTTTTTTTTAGTTAGTAACATTTATGCAAAGGAACTCTGTACTCAATCCTGTATAAGATTCGTTAATTGAGGCACCATATGTTTCTTATTAAAGTCATATATCCTATAAATTTGTATATTTGCAATGTTTAAAATGACTTTTTTAGCATGAACAAGAAAGAGTCATAATATGGCTTCATTTTATATGTTGAAAATCTTTACTCCACCCCCCATTAGCTAATATTTGTTTTTCAGACAATTACTTCTGAATAGACTGCTTGAATTTGAACTAGCTAATTTTGAAATCCTCTTTTCTATATTTTCAGTATGAAATCGTAACACATGCTTTCTATGCCCCTTAGTCCTAATAAGTACAGGAGAAGCAAGAAGCATGTACGTTATGGCAAAAGTTCATTCATTATGAACTGACTATTATACAGGTCAGAGTTGGGGTCTGAAACAAAGAAAACATGATAGGAAATAATGAGAGATGTTAAATCTTCTCTCAAGAATTCTCAGACTGGGCCCCTTTTTTCTTTATTTTTTTTTTAAAAAATGTATTTTTATTGATTTCAGAGAGGAAGGGAGAAGGATAGAGAGATAGAAACATCAATGATGAGAGAGAATCATTGATTGGCTGCCTCCTGCACACCCCCAATTAGGGGGATCGTGCCTGCAACCCCAGCATGTGCCCTTGCCCTGAATCAAACCTGGGGTCCTTAAGTCCACAGGCAGATGCTCTATCCACTGAGCCAAACCAGCTAGGGCCCCCTTTTTCTTTAATGAGGATGCTCAGCAGCCTCCCAGCAGACACAGATCTCTGTGAGTCCCTGACTGGCAAAATAATCACCCTCGAGGTTGAGCCCAGCAACACCACCAAATACATTAAAGTTAATATCCAAGTCTAGGAGACATCCCGCCTGACCAGCAGTGTCTTTTTTTTTGTGGGCAAACAGGGGGAAAATGGCGGCGCTCTGGCAGAATACAACATCTATAAAGCGTCTGCTCTGCATTTGGTACTTCCTCTGCATGGTAGCATCTTGTAGCCTCCCCTCCATCAGCTCATCCAGGAATATAACTGCGACAAGATGATCTGCTGCAAGTGTTGGGTCATTTGCCTTCACCCCCATACTGTCAACAAATGCACCCACACCAGTAATCTGTGCATCAAGAAGCAAGGTCCCTCCATCATCTCCTGGGCTGCAGGGTAGCCCTAGAATCTCAATAAAGTTTCCCTTTTATTGACTGGAGCAGTTAAAAAAAATTCTTAGACTGAATCTCAAATTTATGATACTCACTGAAGTCCTCTGCAGTGATCACTAGGAAGTATGGCTCCAAAACAACATATATTCTCTTCAAAATAACCAGGGTAGAACTCACCTGATCCCTGGTCCAGGGCTATTAGGTTGCAATCTCTAAGTAAATGACAATGTTTTTTTTTAAAAAAAATAATTTTGGAAGTAATGAATTGGTTTTTAGATATTGATGTGCAATGTATAATTCATAGTTTGTTTTTAATGTAAATAGTGTATCCCCTTGGCCCTAAGGAAGACCTAATCGACAAAGAGAAATTTAAAAAAAAAACTGCCTCACAGATATACTTGGAAGAAAAATATGAATGTATTCACTTCATGCCTTTAGTGTAGGATACACAGCATTTTCCAGGATTATCTTTTCCTTTCCCAAAAATATATTCTCATGTGACGGTTAGAAGAAAATTATTTGAATATTACTGCTTTTGCATGTTACATATGCCATCTCTTTTCTCTTTGTCCCGGTGGCCCATATCCTTTAGGTTGGAATTATACCTTCTCCTTTGGGGAAAAGCCACAATTCAATTTTTTCCCCTCTTTCTTCTGATTCCCTCACCCATCTCCCTTTTGGCAACCATCTGCTTGTTCTCTACATCTATGGGTCTGTTTCTATTTTACTTTATTTGCTTTGCTTTGTTAGATTCCACATATAAGTGAAACCATAGAGTATTTGTCTTTCTCCATCTCACTTATTTCACTTAACTCAATACCCTGTAGGTCTACCCATGTTGTCAGAAATGGTAAGATTTCATTAATATTTCTGTGTAATATTCCATTGTATATATAGATATAGACATATAAATAGATAGGTATAGCTCTAGGTATAGCTACTATCTCTTTGTCCATTCATCTATTGATAGGCATCTAGGTTGCTTCCATATCTTTGACATTGTAAATAATGCTGCAATGAAGATAAGGGTACGTATATCTTTTAAAATTGATGCTTTTGCTTTCTTTGGATAAATATCCAGAAGTGGAATTACTGAGTCACATAGTAGCTCTATTTTTGATTTTTTTGAGGAATCTCTATACTACTTTCTATAGTGTCTACACCAATTTGAAGTCCCACCAATAGTGCACAAAGGTTCACTTTTCTCCACATCTTCTCCAACATATTATTCGTGGATTCTTTGATAAAAGTCATTCTGACTGGCATGATATGATATGAAATTGAGGTATATGCCCTTGACCAGACTCTAACCTGGGGCTCTTCATGTCTGTGGACCAACACTCTATCCACTGAGCCAAACCAGCTAAGGTGTATTGGTGTGTGTGTGTGTGTGTGTGTGTGTGTGTGTGTGTGTGTGTTTTAATTTAATCAAGATAAATTTCTTTTATATTTAATTTTAATTACTGTTGACATTTAATATTTTATATTAGTTTCAGGTGTACAGCATAGTTATTAGACATTTTTATAATCTACAAAGTGATCCCCAGATATTTCTAGTACCCACCTCACACCATATATAATAATCACAATATTATTGACTACTAGAGTCCTGGTGCATGACGTTCATACACTGGGAGGGAGGTGGTGGGCATCCCTCAGCCTGGCCTGCACCCTCTCGCACTCCGGGACTATTCCTCAGGGGATTTCTGCCTGCTGGCTTAGGAGTCCTTAGCGTTGTTGTGAATGGAGAGGCTCCTACCATTGCCACTGTGCTCGTCAACTGTGAGCCCGGTTTCTGGCTTAGTGGTGCTCCCTCTGTGAGAGCACACTGACCACCAAGGGGAAGCTCCTGCATTGAGCATCTGCACCTTCATTGCACATTATAGTGACCATTCGTTCTGCCGTTTGGACAATTTGTATATTAGGGTTTTATTATATAGGATTCCCTATATTGTGCTTTACATCCCCTTGAATATTCTGTAACTATCAATTTGCACTTCTTATTCCCTTCACCTTTATTACTCACCCTCCAGCCCCCCTCCCATCTGGCATCCATCACTCTGATTTCTGTTGCTGAATCTGTTTCTATTTTATTTGGTGCCAAATGACTACTATATTTATCAGGGTTATCACTCCTTAGTCATATAAGTGTCTAATCACTGGGTTATACTGTTGAAATGAATATAATATTATACACTACTGTGATTGAAAACAAAAAAAAATATTTAAAAGGAAAAGAAGTAAAAGAATGTGAAAAAAGGAAATTAGCCACATTTCTCTTTGCAACAATATAGGAATGCTACTCAACTGCTCATTTACTGATGTTCCATGCATAGAAATGTCTCTTTTTGAAGAGTTGAATCATGATGTAGCAAGCATGAAATAACTGTCCCTTAATGAATATGATTCCTTTAGCATCTTATACTTCTGCTGTCCCTAAAGCAACACAAAATTGCTTGTTTGGTTAAAGACCATTAAGTTGGGGTATTTTATTCTCTGGAGTTCAATTGCTGCTGTGTTCATTTTATAATAAAACATGCCAAAGTTAAAAATACCATGGCCACAGGAGAAGCAGTAGAGAGCACTACACAGCTGAAAGAAAATTTAAAAAAATATATGTGAGCACAGCACAATGCTAAAGCCCTCAGTGCCTTTGTGGACTTTGTGCTGTGCCTGCATGTCAAGGCCAACCCCTTTCAGCCGGGAAGGTCCCTTATTCAAATTGAGAAATAAGTCTCCTGTGGTGTCACCTAGAAATGCCATTGCCCTTTAATCAAGAAAAAGCACATTTAGCCTTTTGATGTTTTTTTTTTTTAATTTAAAAATAATGTGTATGGTGTGTGTGTGTGTGTGTGTGTGTGTGGTGGGTTGCTCTCAAGAAATCATTAAAAAGTACTCAGTATTAGCTATATTAGAGTATAGTAAATAAATGTATCAAGAGATCGCATATAGGTCAATTTTTTAGTCCTGTCTTTCCACGGTGTTTATAAGGGAACAACAAACAAATAAACAGTGTTTTATATAAGGGGAGACTCATTAGATAGAATAGCAGCCTTTTCATAATTTGTGTTGCACAAAGAAATATTTATTTTCCACTAGAAGCCAGTGCATGAAATTAGTGCACGGATAGGGTCCCTAGGCCTGGCCAGTGATTAGGGCCTATTAGGGCCTTCTGGCTGCTGGCCAGGGCTTTCCTTCTGGCTGCCAGCTGGGACCTTCTTTCCCCTCTGCCAGCTGCCAGCTGCCAACCAGGGTCTTCCTTCATTCTGCACTGCCCCCTCATAGTCAGCTCATGTCATAGAGAGTGATTGAACTCGCAGTCTTCTGGTTGAACTCCCAAGGGAACACTTTGCATGTTATATATATTTTTCCATTGATTTCAGAGAGGGGGAGAGAGAGAAACATCAATGGTGAGAGAGAATCATCAATTGGCTGCCTCTTGGATGCCCCACACTGGGAATCAAGCCCACAACCTGAACATGTGCCCTTACCAGGAATTGAACCATGACTTCCTGGTTCATGGATCCATGCTCAACCACTGAGCCATGCTGGCTGAGTGCCCCCTCATGATTTTGTTTATTAACACTGTTGTGGTGGGTTAACATTTTCATATAGTCTGAAGCACTAAAAGCTCAGGTCAAAATGCAAACCATATCAATAATGGGAACTATTTAAAGCAACAACAAACATTAATTTACCTTGAATAAGTTTTGCTTTCCAAAATGGGGCAGAAGATAAATCTTTATCGATGAGGGAAAAAAGTGACCCCCATAACCTGGGTCAAGTGTTTTAAGTTAGGTTTGTGGAGGTGGGAGAAAGGATGAAAAAAAACAAAACATTAGCGGGAAAGCTGTCCTATTTAACAATGTCACCAAGGGTTAATTTCAAATGTATATGTGTTAAAAATAAGGTTCAGAACTAGGTAATTCTCAGGTTTGCTGGATGATCTACAACATTAACTGGAAAGAGCAGTTAAAGGCCAAAATACTCCAGGGGGGAAATATGTAGCTCCTCAGAGTAAAAGGCTAAAATTGGGGACTGAGAAATCAGTAAATGAAATGGGGATTTCCTAACTGATCATAAAGCTATCCTTAACCTATAGCAGCAATTTTCAATCTTTTTCATCTTATGGCACATATAAACTAATCACTAAAATTCTGTGGCACACCGAAAACCATATTTTTTGCTAATCTGAAACACACAAAAAATAGGTATAATTTTGATCCATTCACACCACACAGCTATTGTTGTGTTGACTGTTGTCGTTTTTGTATTCAACAATCTAGGGAAAAGATGTCAGTTTCCCTGACTAAATAGTCAGGTACAGAATTTCATGTTTGAAAAATTCTTATGGCACACTGGTTGAAAATCGCTGACTTGCAGGAATACATACTTGAGTTTTTAACATGTATTGTGATTATTTGTGCAGGTTATTTTCCAGCGATAGCTAAAGAATCTTGAGTTGTCATTTAGAATATGCTGTTCTTAGTAGGAAAGGAGGTATTTCTGCCTATGATTCTTGTGTTAGTAGGCACTCTTACGTTTTATTGTAGTTAAATATATATAACACACAATTTACTATTTTAACAATTTTTATTTGTACAGTACTGTGGCATTAAGAACTTACATATCACCACCCTCCATCTCGCGAACATTTTCCACTTCCACAACTGAAACTCTGTGTATGTAGAGCATAAGATAACTCCCCATGCTCCCATACCCAGGCCCTGACAACTACCTTTACATTCTGTCTCTATAAATATGACTATTCTCTGTCCTCATGTCAGTGGAATCATACAGTATTTGTGTTTTTTGTGCCTGGTTTATTTTATTTAGCCTAATGTCTTTAGAGTTCATCCATGTATCAGAATTTTCTTCCTTTGTTAAGCTGTAAAATACCCCAGTGTATGTATGTACTACTAGTATACTTTCTCTCTACAGGCATCTGTTGAAGGATTCTTGGTTGCTTCCACCTTTTGGCTATTGTGAATAATGCTGCTATGTATGTGGATGTAAAAATACCTATTTGAGTGTGTGCTTTCAATTCTTTTTTCTTTAAATAAATTTTTATTTATTTCAGAGAGAGAGAGAGAGAGAGAATCATTGATCAACTGATTCAAGCCTGAAACCTGGGCATGTACCCTGACCAGGAGTTGAAACATGACTGCCTGGTTCATGGGTTGATACTCAACCACTGAGCGACACTGGCCAGGCTTCCATTCTTTGGGACCATATACCTAGAAGTAGAACTGTTGGATCATATGGTAATCCTTTCTGATATTTTATTGTTTATTATTTTTATTTTTTAACTTTATTTTTATTGTTGATAATTATTACAAATGTCCTTTCCCACTACCCCTGTCCCTGAGCTTTGCCTACCTCAACCCAGTTCCTTGTGATTCACCACACTTTTATCTATGTCCATGGACTATGCATATATGTTCTTGGGCTAATTCCTTCACCTTTCATCCAGTCCCCCTTGGCCATTCCCCTCTCACACTCTGACAGCTGTCAGTCTGTTCCATGTCTCCATCCCTCTGTACCTAATTTGACTGTTAGTTTATTTTGTTCACTAGATTCCACATGTAATTGAGTTCATATGGTATTTGTCTTTCTCTGACTGGCTTATTTTACTTAGCACAATAATGTCCTATAGTAATACTATGTTTACTTCTTTGAGGAACCATTTCCATCAGCAATGCACAAGGGCTCTAACCCTCACCAGGAGTGGTTATTTTCTTTCTTTTTGTTGTCTTTGTTTTGGTAACAGCTCACCCTAATGAGTGTAAAGTAGCATCTCAATGAGATTTTGATTTGCATTTCCCTAATGATTAATAATGTTGTGCATGTTTTCATGTGCTTACTGGCCATTTTCATATTTACTTTGTTGAAATGTCAATTCAAGTTCTTTGTCCATTTTTAAATCATACTGTTATTTTGTTGTTGGGTATAAGGATTTTTTATATATTCTAAATATTAATTTATTATCAGATCTATAATTTGCAAATATTTTCTGTGCTTTTATAGGTTGACTTTTCATTCTGTTGATAGTATTCTTTGATGTGCCAAACTATTTAATTTTTATAAAGTGCAATTTATCTATTTTTGCTTTTATTGCCTGTGCTTTTGATGTAATATCCAAGAAATAATCACTAAGTCCAATGTTATGAAACCTTTTCCCTAAGTTTCTTTTCTAAGAGCTTTACAGTTTTACCTCTTACATTTATGTCTTTGAACAATTTTGAGTTAATTTCTGTATAAGCTTTATTTCTCATGTACTATGAGAAAATCGTTGGGAATGTTGTAATGATTAGACAGTAATATATGTTTGACCTAATGCTCAGCACATTTATGATTTCATTTAATCCTCAAAATTGTTTTGTTAGTTAAACACTATATATCTCCATTTTGGAAAAGCAGAAAGAGGTACACAAACCTACTAAGTGGCAGAACTGTGATTCAAGCCATTTCTGTTTTACTACTAAAACTACACACACATATATACATGTACAATTGTGTATAATCACACAATTTTTCAGCTATACCTGGATTTTATTTCTTTCTTTCTTTTTTAATTAAACAAAACTATATATGTTCAGTGTATGGAGTGACACTGAGCAGATCAGAAAGCTTGATAGACATTAGTTCTCTCCCTCCTTAGCATCTCTATCTGTTTTTTGCAGGTCCACAGAGTGAAATGGTCCTTAAGTTACTGCATGATTAGAGTGCTGCCTTTGTCGGACTCTTCATTCTCTGTATCCAGTTCAACAATTGCATCATCAAATACTGCTTTGCCAGGATGCAAGCCTTTTCAGGAGAGTTTGGGATATCAGAATAAAAGACTGAGACCTTTAGTGCCAGGCCAAGTGGAATTGGGTATGTGAGCTATTTTTCTTTCTTACTAATTTCCAGTGCTTCCTGGTAAACCTGCCCGAACTTTCACAGGGTGGTTGGTGATTTGCTTTTTGTCTCCAGATGCCACCTCCTAAAGAGATCTAGAATAATCTTGCATTTTCAAGAACACCTTACTTACTGGTTGTGTAACATTGGGAATAAGATATTTGCCCCGCAGCTTCAGAGCATTCTTGCAGCTTTCCTGCAGTGCTGCCTGTGTCTTCCTATGGTATTCTCTGCCCATCTGCTGTTGCTTTTCATTTTCTCTGTTTTCTGTGCAGTGCTAGAGAAAGTACTAGAAAGAACGGGGCACCCACTACATTTTTGAAGGCAACAAAGAGCAGGTTTCTCCATTAGAGAGTCCATGCTCCTGCTCTGAGACTTGTGACTGCCTTCATGGGTACAGCCATAGCATGATAGGCCTTTCTGCACCAGTTCACATTTTTTAAGAGAGAGAGAGAGAGAGAGAGAGAGAGAGAGAGAGAGAGAGAGAGAGAGAGAGAGAGAGATTTATTGTTCCATTAGTTTATGCATTCATTGGTTACTTCTTTTTTCCTTTTTAAAAAAATAAATCTTTATTGTTGAAAGTAGTGGCCATATTATTATGATTTCTGAATGCATAGTAATCTGGCTACTCAGTGTATATCCTATATAATAAAAGGATAATATGAAAATTGTCCCCTTGTCCAAGAGTTTGACCAACAGGTAGGCCAGCCAATTGCCCACATTCCCTCGGCTGACCAGGCTGGCTGGACCCTACCAATGCATACAATTTGTGCATGAGAGGGGGTGTCATTCAGCACAGCCTGTTTCCTCTCCAATCTGGGAACCCTTGAAGGATGTCTAACTGCCCATTTAGGCCCAATCCAGGTAGGATCGGACCTAAATGGGCAGTCAGACATCCCTCTCACAATCCAGGACTGCTGGCACCCAACTGCTCACCTGCCTGCCTTCCTGATTGCCCCTAACCGCTTCTGCCTGCCAGACTGATCACCCCCTAACCATTCCCCTGCCAGCCTGATTGATGCCTAACTGTTCCCCTGCCAGTCTGTTTGCCCCTAACTGCCCTCCCCTGTGGACCTGGTCACCCTTAACTGCCCTTCCCTGAAGGTCTGGTCGCTCCCAAATGCCCTCACCTTCTGGTCATCTTATAGTGGCCATCTTGTGTCCACATGGGAGCATGATCTTTTGACCACATGGGGGTAGTCATTTAGATAGGCTAGAGGCCTGGTGCACAGGTGGAGGCCAGCTGGTTTGCCCTTAATGGTGTCCTGGATCAGGGTAGATGTTCCCTTGGGGCATGGGGTGGCCTGGCTGAGGGGCCTGTGGTGGTTTGCAGGCTGGCCACGCCCCTCAGAGACCCATTTGGAGGCCCTGGTATCTGGGATTTATTTATCTTCTGCAATTGAAACTTTGTAGCCTGGAGCAGAGCCAAGCCTTCTGCTCACACAGCCATTGAAACTTCATTGCCTTAAGTGGAGGCCTCCGCTGGCCAGGCTTTAGGGAAATCTTGGCTTCCTCCATCGCCAGGGGCAACCCAAGCCTCTCTCCTGCTCTCTCTGTGGCTATAGCCATCTTGATTGGGTTAATTTGCATACACATTCTAATTGGCTAGTAGGCATGGCTGGTGGGCTTAGCTGGTGGGTATAGTGGAGGTAAGATCAATTTGCATATTACTTTTATTAGAAAGAATATATATATTCTATTTATAAATTAAGTGGCCAGATTATTATGCATTCAGAGATCATAATAATCTGGCCATTCAGTGAATGTCCCGCATAGCCTTCTCACACACTCCTCTGCCCCAAACCTTCACCAACCTATTGTCAGTGTCTATGGGTTATGCAATATATGCATATAAGTTCATTGGTTGATCTCTTCCATTTTTCTACACCCTCGTGCCTTCCCTTTGCAGTTTGAAAGTCTGTTCAATGTTTCTCTGTCTCTGGGTCTATTTTTGTTTATCAGCTTATATTGTTCATTATATTCCACATATGAGTGACATCATGTGATACTTATTTTTCTCTGACTGGCTTATTTCACTTAGCATAATGTTTTCCAGGTCAATCTATGCTGTTGCAATGGTAAAAGTTCCTTCTTTATTATAGCTGCATTGCATTCCATTGTGTAAATGTAATTCACTCATCTGCTGATAGTCACTTAGCCTGTTTCCAAATCTTAGCTATTATGAATTGTGATGTTATGAACATAGAGGTGCATATATATTTTCTGAATTGCTGTTTCTGAATTCTTGGGATATATTCTTAGAAGTGGGATCACTGGGTCAAATGGGAGTTCCATTTTTAATTTTTTGAGGAAACACCATACTGTTTTTCCACAGTAGCTGCACCAGTCTGCATTCCCACCAGCAGTGCACAAGGCTTCCTTTTTCTCCCCATCCTTGTGAGTACTTATCATTTGTTGATTTATTGATGATAGCCATTCTGACAGGTGTGAGGTAGTACCTCATTCTCATTTTTATTTGAATATCTCAGATGATTAGTGACTGAGCACTTTTTCATATATCTGTTGGCCTTCTATATGTCTATTATGGAGAAGTGTCTATTTAGGTCCTTTGCCCATTTTTAATTGGATTGTTTATCTTCCTTTTTTTAAGCTATATGAGTTCCCTGTAGATTTCAGAGGTTAACCCCTTATTGGATGTATCATTGGCAAATATGTTCTTCCATGGGGTGGGTACTCTTGTTATTTTATTGATGGTTTCTTTTGCTGTGAATAAGCTCTTTATTTTGATGTAGTCCCATCTATTTATTTTCTCCTTAATTTCCATCGTCCTAGGAGATGTATCATTAAAATATAGCTATGAGAGATGTCTGAGATTTTGCTGCCAATGGTTTCTTTTAGGATTTCTATGGTTTCACATCTTACATTTAAGTCTTTTATCCATTTTGAGTTTATTTTTGTGACTTGTGTAAGTTGGTGGTCTAATTTATTTTATTTTTTTGCATGTATTTGTCTAACTTTTTTAAACACCATTTATTGAAGAGACTCTCTTGACTCCGTTGTATTCTCTTTCCTCTTTTGTCAAATATTAATTGAGCTTAATGGCTTGGATCAATTTCCATGTTCACTGTTTTATTCCATTGGTCAATATCCCTGTTCTTGTGCCCATACCAGGCTGTTTTGAGAACAGTGACTTTGTAGTGTAGCTTGAAATCTGGTATTGTGATTCTTTCAACTTTGTTTTTCTTTCTCAAGATTGCTGTGGCTATTTGGGGTCTTTATTGATTCCATATAAATTTTTGGAGTATTTTTTCCTGCTCTGTGAAATATGCCATTGATGTTTTAATAAGGATTGCATTGAATCTGCACATTGCCTTGGATAGTATGGACATTTAAATCATGTTGATTCTACCAATCCATGAGCAAGATATATTCTTCCACGTGCATATGTCTTCCTTTATATCTTTTTTCAATCTCCTGTAGTTTTCCAAGTTCAGGTCATTTACTCCTTGGTTAAGTTTATCCCTAAGTATCTAAATTATTTTGGTCGTAATGGTAAATGGGTTGCTTGTTTGGTTTCCCTTTCTGAGAGTTCATTATTGGTGCATTAAAATGTCATGCGTATTACATTTTTCTGGGTATTAATTTTATATCCTGTTATATTGCCAAATTAATTTTAAGTCTAGTAGTTTTCTGATGGAATCTTTAGGGTTTTTTATGTACAGTATCATGTCATCTGTGAATAGTGACAGTTTTACTTCATCCTAATTTGGATGCCTTTTATTTCTTCTTCTTGTCTGATCACAATAGCTAGCATTTCTAGTACTAGTAAACAGGAGTGCTGAAAGTGGTTATCCTTGTATTGTTCCTGTTCTTATGGGAAATGGTTTTAGTTTTTGTCCATTGAATATAATGCTGGCTATAGGTTTGTCATATAAGGTTTTTATTATGTTGAAGTGTGATCCCTTTATTCCCACTTTGTTGAGAGCTTTTATCAAAAATGTGTGTTGAATTTTGCTGAATGCTTTTTTTGCATCTGTTAATATAATCATGTGGTTCTTATCTTTCAGTTTGTTTATGTGATGTGTCACATTTATTGATTTTCAGATATTATACCAGCCTTACATCACTGGAATAAGCCCCATTTGGACCTGTTGTGTGATCTTTCTAATGTATTGTTGGATGTGATTTGCTAGAATTTTGTTGAGGATTTTAGTATCTATGTTCATGAGAGATATTGGTCTGAAATTATCTTGCCTTGTAGTGTCTTTATCTGGTTTTGGGATTAGTTAATTCTGGCCTCACAGAAAGAGATTGGAAGTGTCCCTTCTTTATGAATTTTTTGGAATAGTTTGGGGAAAATAGGTATTAGCGCTTCTTTCAATGTTTGGTAAAACTCTCCTGTGAAGCCATCCAGATCAGGGCTGTTGTTTGCTGGGATTTTTGTTTGTATTACTGCCTTGATTTCATAAATAGTTATGGGTCTATTCAGGTTTCTGATTCTTGTTGATTGAATATTAGAATATTGTACTTTTCTAGGAATATGTCCATCTGCTAAAGATTGTCCAGTTTATTGGAGTAAAGTTGTTCAGAGAATTTTTTATGATCCTTTGTATCTCTTGGGGACAGTGGTTACTTCACTTCTTACTTCTCTGATTTTGTTGATTTGGGTCCTCTCTGTGTGTTTTATTTTTCTTTTTTCTTTTTTATCAATCTTGTTTATCCTTTCAGTTCTTGGTTTTATTTTTATTTTTTGTATTTTTCTTCTATGTCACTTCTTTCTGCTCTGAACTTTATTATATCCTTCCTTCTGCTCACTCTGAATTTTCCTTGTTGCTCTCTAATTCTTAAAGTTGTAGAGGTAGATAATTTATTATAATTGTTTCTTGTTTTTTGAGTTAGGCCTATAGAGCTATTAACTTCCCTCTCAGGACTGCTTTCATTGTGTCCCGTAGATTTTTAGATGATTGTGTTTTCATTGTCATTTGTTTCCACAATGTTTTTTATTTATTCTTTGATATCTTCGGTAACCCATTCATTGTTTAATAGCATGCTATTTAGCCTTCATTGTGTGTGGCTATTTTTATTGTAATTGGTTTCTAATTTCATGCCATTGTGATCTGAGAAGATGCTTGATATGATTTCAATCTTTTTGAGACTTAGCTTGTGTCCTAATATGTGAATGTTTATCTTTGAGAATGTCTCATGTGCACTTGAGAAGAATGTACATTCTGTAGATTTGGGATGAAATGTCCTGAAGATCTCAATGAGTTCCATCTGATCTAATGAGTCATTTAGGATTGCTTTACTTTACTGATTTTTTTTTTTGTCTTGAGGATTTATCCAGTTATGTCAGTGGGGTATTAAAGTCTCCTATTATGGTAGTGCTGCTGTCAGTCTCTCTTTGATATCTTCCAGAAGATTTTTTATGTATTTGAGTGCTCTTGTGTTGAGTGCATATATGTTTGCCAGAGTTACATCTTTTGGTTGTGTCGATCCCTTTAGTATTATGAAGGGGCCTTCCTTATCTCTTGTTATGGCCTTCACTTTGAGGTCTTATTTTGTCAGATATAAGTATTGCTTCCCCAGCTTTTTTTTTTTTTCCACTTCCGTTTGCCGGAATAATTTTTTTCATCCTTTTACTTTTAGTCTATGTGAGTCCCTTGTTCTAAGGTGGGTCTCTTGTAGACAGTACATATATCGGTCATGTTTTCTTACCCGTTTGGCTACCCTATGTCTTTTTTTTAATTAAATCTTTATTATTCAGATTATTACATTTGTTTCTCTTTTTTCCCCTCCATAGCACCCCTCCACTCAGCTCCCACACCTCCCTCTGCCCTTAGCTCCCTCCCATTGATCTTATCCATAGGTGTATGATTTTTGTCCAGTCTCTCCCCGTACACCCTTCACCACTTTCCCCCTAAAAATTAACAGTCCACTCCCTTTCTATGCTCCTGGTTCTATTATATTCACCAGTTTATTCTGTTGATCAAATTTTTAATTCACTTAATTTTTAGATTCACTTGTTGATAGATATGTATTTGTTCATAATTTTTTGGCTTTTACCTCTTTCTTCTTCCTCTTCTAGAAGAGTACCCTTCAGCATTTCATATAGCACTGGTTTGGAGTTGATGAACTCCTTTAGCTTTTTCTTATCTGTGAAGCTCTTTATCTGCCCTTCAATTCTGAATGTTAGCTTTGCTGGATAGATTATTCTTGGTTGTAGGTTCTTGCTATTCATCACATTGAATATTTCTTGCCACTCCCGTCTGGCCTGCATGGTTTCTGTTGAGAAATCAGCTGAGAGTCGTATGGGTGCTCCCTTGTAGGTAATAAACTGTTTTTCTCTTGCTCCTTTTAATATTCTCTCTTTGTCTTTTGCTCTTGGTATTTTAATTATTATGTGTCTTGGTGTATTCCTCTTTGGATTCT
>PVJN01005293.1:50891-83405 GCA_004026805.1 Lasiurus borealis
TTTTTTGTTTCTTTATATTTCAAATTTTTGACTTGATTCTTGCCTTTCTCTAGTCTGCTGTTAGGATTCTGTATATGTTTTATTTCAGTCAGTGTCTCTAGTTGGTCCTTTTTTTATCTCCTCTTGGGACTCGTGAAATTTATGCATCATCTCTAGCATCTCTCGTTGGCTCTTTTGTATCTCTAGTAGGCTTTTTGTACCTCCTCTTGGTTCTCGCTAAATTTATCCATCTTTTCTAGCATATTCTTGAAAAACCATATAAACATGGTTTTGAACTCTATATCCAGTCGTTTTTTTCCCTCCATTTCTTTTGTTTTTGATCCCTTCCCTTGTTTTGGCATTTTCACTATGTCGGGGAAACTTTTACTTGCAAGACCACAGAAGCCTCTGCTGAGCTTGGGATGGGTGGAGTCTCAGGGCTTAAGGGACCGCCTTGCCTTCCAGTCGGCCCAGATGGCTGGAGTGGTCCTTGTGCGTGCGCGCCCGCAGTGCCTCTAGACCGCTGCCTTTCCAGCTCCCCTTCCCACCAGGACCACAGGAGTCTAGGTCTACAGGGTTTCACCCGAAACAGGGGCCCAGTGGACTCAGAAGTGGCAGAGTTGGAGGGTCTGTCTCCCGCCCACTCACAAAAGCCAGCAGCACAATCAGCAATCTGTCCTCCGTGGGACGCCGTGTGTGTGTGTGTGTGTGTGTGTGTGTGTGTCTGCGTGTGCGCGCGCAGTACTGTGACAAGACCTCGTAGGATAAGGGGTTCAATGCCGTTGGGAGTCTCCGTTTCCCTCCCGCCAGAGAAAGCCAGCCAGGTACTCGGGCACCCGCTCTCTCAGAGCGCGCATCTCTGTACCTCAGCTTTTTGCAGCTCCTGTGGGTCTCCGTGAGCCCCTCTCTTTGCTTCTAGTTGTAGAACTTCCACTCAGCCAGCTTTCCTGTGGTTCTGGATGATGTCCGTTCTGTCTTTTAGTTGTAGTTTTGAAATTGTTTTGCGAGGCAGCAGTGTAGGTGTTTACCTATGCCGCCATCTTGGCTGTTTCTACCCTATGTCTTTTGATTAGAGCATTTAATCCATTTACATTTAAGGTTATTATTGATATATACATTTTGTTATCATTTTTACTCTTCATGCTTGTGTTCCTACCTACATTTTTATTTCTTCTTCATAACAGTCCCTTTAGCATTTTTTTTTTTTGCATTGCTGGTTTGGTAGTAATAAACTCCCTTATCCCTTTGTTTTGTCTGTGAAGCTCCTGATTTCAATTGGCTGCTACTTGTAAGTGCCCCGACTGGAGATGGAACCTGCAGCCTTGGCATATCAGGAAGATTTTCTAACATCTGAGCTGCCTGGCCAAGAACTGTACCAGATCCCTTTTAATCATGTTCATTCTAGCAGAAAGACTGCTGAGGGTGAAGACATTGGTGCGTGGAGCTCTGAGCACAGTGACAGCTTACTTTCTAGGCTCATTCCCTATGCAGCTGCAATGTCCATGGGGGCAGTTATCCTGACTCCAGATTCTGCAGTGTCGGTGGAGGTAGCCTGCAGAATATTTCTTGAGATAATTATGTTATTCATCTTTCTCTCACCTCATTTCAGGAGACCAGAATTTTTGCAAGTTGTGGAGCAGAAAGAGCCTGTCATTTTTAAAAAAGCTCAACACAATGAAGAAATAATCTCTGTGTCTCTCCCCCGAACCCCTGCCTCAGACAGATGTGAGGAAAAATCAACACATATGATCACTGAGAGGAGGAGAAGAGAGAATCCAGGAAATTTGAAGAGAATGAGGATTCCATAAGTACTCATGAAATTCATATACAAAATGGTGGCAGCACCCTGAAGAGATTGTAATAACTCAGATGGATATTGGATACAATTAGGAAAATTGGATCCTAGGAATAAAGTGCAAGTCTCTCCCTTATGCCTATGCCATTAGTGTGGCATTTAGGCAGCATAGCCCAAGACATGAAAGGGGCCTGAAGTTAGCACTAAGTGCAGTAATAAGTATAAATCAGTATGAACCAACATTCTTAAACTTGATGCTCAACACACCAAATATTGCAAATATTATAAAATAGAGTATGGACATTTATTCTCTCCAAATCCCCATGTTCTCATATTTAATGACTAATTCATAGGAAATCAGTGAAGCTAAAATACAACATAAAACACCTAATACAGGTCACCTATAGGCACCAAAATGACCATTATCTTTCTGTCACTTCCCACATTCCACTGTTTCCTAGTGCTTGGCATACATTTTCTAGGACAGAAAAATACCTTCTTATTTTTCAATGTTCCCAGTCTAAGAATCATTGCAATTAGACAAGGTCCTCAAATAATGTTTCTTTTTAACATTGAGGAGATGCTATAGGAATATAATTCTTGTTTATATCAATTAGACTATGATAAAATTTGTTTCATTATACACCATTTTGTTTCAAATTGTGAACCTGTCAATGCTGTTAAGTGAGGCCTTACTGTAATCCCTTTTAGAATGTAGTCCAGAGGAGCAAATTTTCTCCTAGAATGTAGACATATTTCACTCTATGAATATTATATATATACTGGAGGCCCAGAGCACAAAATTTGTGCACAGGGAGGGGAGAGTGTCCTTTAGCCTAGCCTGCACCTTCTCCAATCTGGAACCTCTCGAGGGATTTCTGACTGCCCATCTGGTATTGGGCCTAAGTGGGCAGTCGGACATCCCTCTCAAAATCTAGGATTGCTAGCTCCCAATTAAGCACCTGCCTGCCTTCCTGATAGCCCCTAACTGCTTCTGCCTTCTATCCTAATAATCACCTAACCATTCCTCTGCCAGCTTGATTGATGCCTAACTGCTCCCTTGCCAGCCTATTTGCCCCTAACTGCCCTCCCCTATAGGCTTGGGTCCCCCACAACTGCCCTCCCCTGCAGACTCGGTCACCAACCACTTCCCTCCTCTACCAGCATGGTCACCCTTAACTGCCCTCCCATGCAGGCTTGATCACCCCCAACTCCCCTCCCCTGCAGGCCTGATCCCTCTCAACCACCCTCCCCTGAGGGCCATCTTGTGGTGGTCATCTTGTATTCACATGGGGGCAATCGTCTGTGTGTTGGAGTGATGGTCAATCTGCATATTACTCTTTTATTAGGTAGAATAGAAGCCTGGTGCATGGGTGGGGGCCAGCTGGTTTGCCTTGAAAGGTGTCCCAGATCAGTATGGGTGTTCCCTTGGGGCATGGGGTGGCCTGGGAGAGGGGCCTTTGGTGATTTGCAGGCCAGCCACACCCCCTGACAACTCAAGTGGAGGCCCTGGTATCTGGGATTCATTTATGTTCTACAATTTAAACTTTGTAGCCTGGAGTAGAGCTAAGCCTTTTGCTTCCTCTGTGGAGGCAACCATTTCTGTTAGAATTTATTTATCTTCTATAATTGAAACTTTGAAGCCTTAAGGGGAGGCATGAGTCCACCAGGGTGTATGGTGAACTTAGCTTCAACCATCGCTGGGTCAACCCAAGCTTCCCTCCTGCTCTCTCTTTGTCTGTAGCCATCTTGGTTGGGTTAATTTGCATACTTGCTCTTTATTGGAGTGGCTGATAGATGTGGCTTGTGGGTATAGTGGAGGTGTGGTAAATTTGCATATCATTCTTTATTAGATAGGATACTCATGTATCTTTCAGTTTTGTTTGCCAAGAAATTCACTTAAGCATCAGGCTCACTTGGGATTGGTTGAGATTTTTGCTACCCTTTTCTCCATATTTAATACATGCATTTACTTTCTTTTAGCAATTATATTGCTCTGAGATATATTTTATTACTAGTTTCCTCGAGTCATTTTGGAGTAATTAAATAAAACTATATGTACATTAATAGCAATAATAACAAATGTGAGCAATTTGGAATAAAAAAAATAAAATGAAAATTTGTAATAATTACCTAGCTGTTAACTGGTTGTTGCTAAAGAGAGGTAACAAAAAGGCAGCCAACTTTAGTCTTCAACAGTTTGATCTATAATACCCATGTACTTGATTTTTACTAGTCAAATGACTAACTTCAATATATCTAGTTGGCATTTCCAGTTGTTACTTTGATCTTAATTTAAAGGAGCAGTTAATGAGAGGAGAATCCAAGATGGCGGCATAGGTAAACACCTACACTGCTGCCTCGCAAAACAATTTCAAACCTACAACTAAAAGACAAAACGTACATCATCCAAAACCACAGGAAGTCTGGCTGAGTGGAAAATCTACAACTAGAAGGAAAGAGAGGGAATCACAGAGACCCAGAAGAGCTGCAAAAAGCTGAAGTACAGAGATGCGCGCTCTGAGAGAGTGGGTGCCAGAATACCTGGCTGGCTTTCTCTGGCGGGAGGGAAATGGAGAATTCCAATGGCATTGAATCCCTTATCGTACGACTCTAAACCCCAGATCCAGCTGAAACTCATACGGGGGGAGTTTGGACTGTGAAAAGGAAGAAGTGCACGGAAATTTAGGGGAGTCACAAAAGATCGGAAGCTGGTGGCGCACACAGCCCTGCGAGCGCAGGGGACAGACTGCTGATTGGGCAGCTGGCTTTCACAAGTGTGCGGGAGACAGACCCTTCCAATTGTGCCATTTCTAACTTCACTAAACCCTGGTTTTGGGCGAAACCCTAGGAACCCAGACTCATATGGTCCCAGAGCGCAGGGAAGCCAGAGGGGCAACAGTCTAGAGGCACTGCAAGGGCGCACGCATAGGGACCGCTCCAGTGATTACCCAGTCACGTGAGACTCAGGGGCTGTGGAGGGCAGGGCCGACTGGAAGGCAAGGTGGTCCCTTAAGCCCTGAGACTCCACCCATCCCAAGCTCAACAGAGAGGCTTTTGCGGATTTGCAAGTCTGGTATCATAAGGCTGAATCCAACAGAGAAGTTCTCCCAGCATAGTGAAAATGTCCAGACAAGGAAAGGGATCACAAACAAAATAAATGGAGGAAATAAATGACAGGATATAGAGTTCAAAACCACGCTTATAAGGTTTTTCAAGAATATCCTAGAAAAGTTGGACAAAGTTAGCAAATCCCAAGAGGAGATGAAAAAGATCCAACTAGACATGATAAAGAACCAACTAGAATTTAAACATACAATGACTGAAATAAAAAATATTATTCAGAGACCTAACAGCAGACTAGAGGAAGGCAAGAATCAAGTCAAAAATTTGAAATATAAAGAATCAGAAAACACTCAACTGGAAAAGCAAGAAGATAAAAGAATCCAAAAATGTGAAGATAAAGTAAGGAGCCTCTGGGACAGCTTCAAGCATACCAACATCAGAATTGTGGGGTGCCAGAGGAAGAGAGAGAGCAAGATACTGAAATCCTATTTAAAGAAATAATGACTGAAGACTTCCCACATCTGGTAAAAGAAATAGACATACAAGTCCAAGAAGCACACAGAATCCCATATAAAAAGAATCCAAAGAGGACTACACCAAGACACATCATAATTAAAATACCAAGAGCAAAAGACAAAGAGAGAATATTAAAAGCAGCAAAAGAAAAACAGTTCATTACCTACAAGTGAGCACCCTTACGACTGTCAGCTCATTTCTCAACAGAAACGATGCAGGCCAGATGGGAGTGGCAAAAAAATATTCAACATGATGAATAGCAAGAATCTACAAACAAGAATACTCTATCCAGCAAAGCTATCATTCAGAATTGAAGGGCAGATAAAGAGCTTCACAAATAAGAAAAAGCTAAAGGAGTTCATCAACTCCAAACCAGTATTATATGAAATGATGAAAGGTACTCTTTTAGAAGAGGAAGAAGAAAAGGGTAAAAGACAAAAAATTATGAACAACAAATACATATCTATCAACAAGTGAACCTAAAAATTAAGTGAATTAAAAATTTGATCAACAGAATAAACTGGTAAATATAATAGAATCAGGAGCACAGAAAGGGAGTGGACTGATAATTCTCAGGGGGGAAAGAAGTGAGGGGTGTACAGGGAGAGACTGGACAAAAATCATACACTATGGATGAGGTCAACGGGAGGGAGGTAAGGGTAGAGGGAAGGGTGGGAGCCAGATGGGGGGATCTATGGAGGGGGAAAAAGAGAAACAAATGTAATAATCTGAATAATAATGATTTAATTAAAAAATAAAGGAGCAGTTAACTGTGTGCCATTCATTTAGGAAATAGAAGGTGGTAGAATTAGCTTATTAGAATATAAAACTATGAGAATTGGCTCCTGTTCTTGGCTTCCTTACAAACTTTTATAAAATCAAAGAACTTTAGAAAATTTAGGTACCTTATTTTTGTATATCACATTATTCAACTTCCTCATTTTGCAGTTAAGAAAGTTAAGTTTCAAGAAAAGTGAATGTCTTGCCCAAGACCATATAGTTGACTACTGATGAAATCAGGATGAATATTCTGAATCGAAGAGTTGAAAGAAACCCATAAGGATCATCATAAGGATCATCTTATTTATCTACTTATAAAATATGGGTCAATGGGACATATTCAAGGCCATTTAACTTTTAAATATATGGCATATATTCTTGAATGTATCAAAATTAATTCACATAGAACATGCTCAAAATATAATATATGATCTCTCTATTGCCAACTTGGTTCTTTTTCAGTGTGCCCTGACTCAGTGAATGGTACAACTGTCTATCTAGTTCCACAAATCAGGAAACTTGATGCCATCCTTGAAATGTTCAAAATACACACACACACACACACACACATACACACACACACAATCCACCGTCAAGTCCTGCTAATTATACCTTTTAAAATTCACCCACTATTTTCAATCTTCACTGCCACCACGTTAGTCCAAGCAATCATCATCTCTTCCCTGAACTATTGCAATATCCTTCTAATTGGTCTGCCTGAAAGCATCTTACATCTCCACAATGCAGCTAGCCACAATGACTCTTTTTTTATTTATATGTTACATACGGTACATATCTTCCCTTTGCCCCCACCATTCCTATGAATTCCCTAATCCCCCAGGGTCTTGTGTCCATTGGTTGTGCTTATATGCATGCATACAAGTCCTTTGGTTGACCTCTTATCTACCTTACCTCTCCCTAACTTTCCCACTGTAGTTTGACAGTCTGGTTGATGCTTTACTACCTCTGTATGTATCTTTTTGTTCATAAGTTTATAATGTTCTTTATTACCCATAAATGAGTGAGATGATATGTATTTTTCTTTCATTGACTGGCTTATTTCACTTAGCATAATGCTCTCCAGTTTCATCCAGGTTGCTGCAAATGGTAAGAATTCCTTCTTTTTTATGGCAGCAGAGTATTCCATTGTGTAAATATACCATAGTTTTCTGATCCAGTCATCTGCTGATGGGCATCTAGTCTGTTTCCAAATTTTAGCTATTATGAATTGTGCTGCCATGAACATAGAGGTGCATATATCTTTTCTGATTGGTGATTCCAGTTTCTTAAGATATATTCCTAGGACTGGGATTGCTGGGTCAAATGGGATTTCCATTTTTAGTTTCATGAGGAAACTCCATACTGTTCTCCACAGTGGTTGTACCAGTCTACATTCCCAACAGCAGTGCATGAGGGTTCCTTTTTCTCCACATCCTCGCCAACAGCTGTCATTTGTTAATTTGTTCATGATTGGAATTCTGACAGGCGTGAGATGGTATCCCATTGTCGTTTTGATTTGCATCTCTCAGATAATTAATGACTTCTAGCATCTCTTCATGTGTCTCTTGGCTTTTCTTCTGTCTTCTTTTGAAAAGATTCTGTTTAGGTCCATTGCCCATTTTTTAAATTGGATCATTTGTCTTCCTTTTATTAAGTTGTATAAGTTGGCTGTAGATGTTGGAAATTAAAACTTTATCAGTGATAATATTGTTAAATATATTCTCCCATACAGTGGACTTTTTTTGTTGTTTTGTTAGTGGTTTCTTTTGCTGTGCAAAAGCTTTTTATTTTGATGTAGTCCCATTTGTTTATTTTTTCCTTAGCTTCCATTGCCCTGAGGAGCAGTTACAGTGAAGAAGTTCCTTTGGCATATGTCTGAGATTGTGCTGCCTGTGTATCCTCTAGTATTTTTATGGTTTCCCATTTTATCTTTAAGTATTGTATCCATTTTGAGTTTATTTTTGTGTATGGTGTAAGTTTGTCATCCAGTTTCATATTTTTCATGTATCTGTCCATTTTTTTCCAACACCATTTATTAAAGAGGGTGTCTTGAAACCATTGTATGTTCATGCCTCCTTTGTCAAATATTAATTGAGCAGAGTGGTTTGGGTTGACATCAGGATTCTCTATTCTATTCAGTTGGTCTATATATCTGTTCTTGTGCCAGTACCAGGTGCTTTTTAGAACAGTGGCTGTGTAATATAGCTTGAAATCTGGTATTGAGATCCAACCTACTTTATTCTTCTTTCTCAGGAATGCTGTGGCTATTTGGTGTCTTTTTTGTTCTAGATGAATCTTTGTAGAGTTCTTTTTAAGTCTGCGAAATATGCCATTGGTATTTTAATGGGTAGTGCATTGAAGCTATATATTGCTGTGGGTAATATGGACATTTTAATGATGTTGATTCTCCCAATCCATGAGCATGGTATGCTCTTCCATATGGTTACATCTTCCTCTATCTCTTATTTTCAGTGCCTGTAGTTTTCTGTATGTAGGACTTTTACCTCCTTAGTTAAGTTTATTTCTAGGTAACTTAATTTTTTGGTGTGATAGTTAATGGGATAGCTTTTTTACTCTGTTTCTGTAAGTTCACTATTAGTGTATAGAAATGCCATAGATTTCTTGGCATTAATTTTGTATCCTGCCACATTGCAGAACTCATTTATTAAGTCTATTAGTTTTTAGATGGAGTCTTTTGAGTTTTTTATGTACAATATCGTGTCATCTGCAAATAAGGACAGCTTTACTTCTTCTTTTCCAATTTGGATGCCTTTTATTTCTTCTTCTTGTCTAATTGCAATGGCTAATACTTCCAGTACTATGTCGAACAGAAGTGGTGAGAGTGGGCATCCCTGTCTTCTTTCTGTTCTTAGGGGAAATGGTTTTAGTTTTGCCCATTGAGTATGATGTTAGCTGTAGGTTTATCATATTTAGCTTTTATGATGTTGAGGAAAGATCCCTCTTCCACAATGCTGAGAGTTTTTATCAAGAAAGTGTGTTGGATTTTGTCAAATGCTTTTTCTGCATCAATTTATATGACTGTGATTTTTATCTCTCAATTTGTTTATCTGATGTATCACATTTATTGACTTGTGGATATTTTACAATCCTTGCATTCCTGAGATAAATCCTACTTGGTCATGGTGTATGACCTTTTTGATGTTCTGCTGGATCAGATTTGCTAGTATTTTGGTGAGGATTTTGGCATCTATAATCATGAGGGATATTGGCCTGTAATTCTGTCTCATTGTGTTGTCTTTATCTGATTTGGTATAAAGGTGATGGGTGCTTGGAAGTGTCCTGTCCTCTTGAATGTTTTTTTAATAGTCTGAGGAGGATAGTTTTTAATTCTTCTTTGAATATTTGATAAAACTCTCCTGTGTAGCCATCTGGCCCCGGGCTTTTGTTTGCTGAAAGCTTTTTGAGGACTGCTTCAATTTCTTTCATAGTTATTGGTCTACTGAAATGTTTAGATTCTTCTTGATTGAGTTTTGAAAGGTTATGTATTTTTTTTCCAGGAATATGTCTATTTCTTCCAGGTTGTCCAGTTTGTTGGAATGGAATTGTTCACACTATTTTTTGTAGTAATCCTTTGTATTTCAGTGGGGTCTATTGTTATTTAATCTCTTTCATTTCTGATTTTGTTTATTTATGTCTTCTCTCTTTGCTTATTGGTAAGCCTAGCTAGAGGTTTATCATTTTGTTTATCCTTTCAATGAACCAGCTCTTAGTTTTGTTGATCTTTCATATTGTTTTTTTGGTCTCTATATCGTTTATCTCCACCCTGACATTTACTATTTCCTTCCTTCTGGTTACACTGGTATTTTCTTGTTGCTCTCTTTCTAACTCTTTGATATTTAAGATTAGGTAATTTCTTACCATAGTTTCTTGTTGTTCTTTTTTTGTGTGTGTTTGTTTTGTTTTGTTGCAGTAGGCTTGTAGAGCTATGAACTTCCCTCTCAAGGCTGCTTTCACTGTGTCCCATAGATTATGGATTGTTGTGTTTTCATTATCATTTCTTGCCATGATGTTTTTTTTTATTTCTTTCTTGATCTCTCTGGTAACCCATTCATTGTTTAATAGCATAATGTTTAGTCTCCATGTGTTTGATTTCTTTGCATTATTTTTATTGTAGTTGATTTATAGTTTTATGCCAATGTGATCTGAGAAGATGCTTGATATGATTTCTATCTTCTTGAATTTGAAGAGACTTTGCCTATGACTCAACATATGGTCTATCTTTGAAAATGACCCATGTGCACTTGAGAAGAATGTATATTCTTTGGCTTTGGGGTGAAATGTTGTGAAGATGTCATGTAATTCCATCTGGTCTAGTGAGTCATTTGGGATTGATGTTTCTTTGCTGATTTTTTTTGTTTAGAGTATTTTTCCAATGGTGATAGTCAGGTATTAAAGTATCCTACTATGATTGTTTCACTGTCAATTTCTCCCTTAATATCCTCCAGGAGGTGTGTTTTTTTTTTTTTTTTAATGTATTTGGGATCCCCTGTATTGGGTGTATATATCTTTACCAGAGTTATTTCTTCTTGTTGGATTGCTCCCTTTAATATTATGAAATGGCCTCCCTTATCTTCTGTTATGTCCTTCATTTTGAGATCTACTTTGTCAGATATAAGTATTGCTACCCCAGCTTTTTTTTTTCATTTCCATTTGACTGAAAAACCGTTTTCCATCCCTTCACCATCAGTATGTCTGCATCCTTTTTTTTTTTTTAAGTGAGTTTCTTGTAGACAGCAGATTTATGGGTCATGTTTTCTTATCCAATCTGTTACCCTATATCTTTTGATTGGAACATTTAATCCATTTACATATAAAGTTCATAGGTACTTATTCATCGCCATTTTTATTCTTTACCTCTGTGTATCTTCTTTGCTTCTTCCTATTTTTTTTTTTACAGCAGACCCTTTAGCATTCCTTGCATTGCTGATTTGGTGATAATAAATTCCCCTAGTACTTTTTTGTCTATAAAGCTCCTGATTTCACCTTCAATTTTGATTGATAGCCTTGCTGGGTATAGTGTTCTTGGATTCAGGCCTTTCTTTTGCTGGACTTTGTATATTTCCTTCCATTCCCTTCTGTCCTGATGAGTTTCTATTGAGAAATCAGTCACTAGTCTGATGGGGGTTCCTTTGTAGGTAACTTTCTATTTCTCTCTGGCTGCTTTTAAGATTCTTACTTTGTTGTTGGTGTTTGCCAATTTAATTATATTGTGCCTTGGTGTTGTTCTTTGGGGGTTTATTTTGCTTTGTACTCTGTGAGATTCTTGTATTTGTGTGTCTTTTTTCTTCCCTATACCAGGGAAGTTTTCTGTCATTATTTCTTCATACAGGTTTGCTATTTCTTGCTCATTTTCCACTCTTTTAGGAACCCCTATTATGCGCATGTTTTTTATTTTGTGTTATCCCTAAGTTCCCTTAGGCTCTCCTCTTGCTTTTTAATATTTTTTTTAGAAGCTGTTTTACTTGGGTATTTTTTCTACCTTGTCTTCTAGCTCACTGCTGCAGATCTCTGCTTCTTCTAATCTACTTTTGATGCTTTCTATTGAATTCTTTACAGCAGCAATGTCATTTTTCATTTTTTTCTTGGTTCTTCTTCATTTCCTCTTGGTTCTTACTCATATTGTCGAATTCGTCTTCCATTCTTTTCAGCCACCTTATGACCATGTCTCTGAATTCTTTCTCTGGGAGGGTGTTTGTCTGCATTTCGTTTACTTTTTTTCTGGTAATGCCTGCCTTTCTTTCATATGTGGGCTGTTTGTTTGTCTGCCCATGGTCTTTCTTCTCTGGTTGTCTGGTTATGTAGTTCTTTCTCTCCTGTTTTGATTTAAAAGCACAAAAAAAACAGAACCTGGTACGATGCACAAGGAACTGAACAGAAATGTATTCACAATATTAATATCCAGAAATAAAGGTGTCCAACAGAGAGAGACAAATTAGAATATAAGAGAGAAAGAAGAAGAGATAAAAGAAGAAGAAAAAGAGAAGAAAAGAAAAGTAAGGAGTGCCAAAATAAAATTGGGAGAAGAAAAAAAAAGAAAAAAAGAAAAAAAAGAGAGAAAAGAAATAGAGAAAGAAAGAGGAGGGGAACAAATTATATATTTATGGGGAGAAAACTACAATAGAACAGCACTAATTCCACCAAATGCCAGCAATAAATACTTGGAGATTAATACAAACTATAAACAACAACTAATATTGAGGGAGGTGAGGGAAAATGGAAGTAAAAAAAAATCAAAGCAAACACAAACAAAACAAAATAAGAAGAATAAGCAAAAACATTTCAAAAAAAATGTGTAAAAACATTGATATACTCAATAAGCAAACAACAACAAAAGGATAGAGCAAAAAACATTTTTTTTTGGATAGTGAATACCAAGAAGAGAGAGATGTCTAAGCACTTGGAGCAGGGAATTGGAAATGAGATGTATAAGTGGGGTGAAATTTTAACAGGGGGTAAAAAGAAAGAATAGGAAAAATCTAAAGTAGGAAAAGTGTAGGAGATACAGGACAATGATAGGGTAAATTTATGAAAAAGTGAAGGCTTAAAGGTAGAATTGAGATAGAATAACATGATGCTAAAGGAAAGATGAAATTAGAATGTAGAACTCTAATACCAAAGTAAAATAAAGAGAAAATAAAATGACACTATTTTTTTTTCAAAAAGGTAAAACAATAGTAGTAATAATACAGATTGAAAATACAAAAGTAATAATTAAAAAGGTAAAATCAAGTGAGAAAAAAAAAAAAACTAGTTTCTTAAGTAACAGATGAAAAAATAAGAAATTGCCGAAACTGGTTTGGCTCAGTGGATAGAGTGTCAGCCTGTGTACTGAAGGGTCCCAGTTCGATTCTGGTCAAGGGCATGTATCCTGGTTGCTGGCACATCCCCAGTAGGGGGCATGCAGGAGGTGGCTGAGCGATGTCTATCATAGATGTATCTAACTCTCTATCCCTCTCCCTTTCTCTCTGTAAAAAAATCAATAAAATATATTTTAAAAAAATAAGAAATTAAAAATAAAGAAAAATATAAAAAAAGAATAAAATAGAGTGTGTAGTAGTGAAGGTACTGTTTGGCACACCTGTTTCCCAGTCGGGACAATATTCAGTTAAAATACCTCTTAAAAAAATATAGTGAGCTCCCTTCCCCCCGCTCCACGCCCCCCCCCCACATACACATTTAAATCCTTCAGTGGCTTCCAATATCTTTGAAGACAAATGCAAATTTCTTAGCATTGTGTGCAAAACTCTCTACTATTTAACCCTTAACTGCACATCTTACCTGGATTCTCTCTCTATAATCAGTGGAGCTTTTCCAGTTATTTAGTCATTATTCTCCCCCAGCCTTATCCCATGTATTTGCACTTGTTTTTCCTGTGTTTGGATCTCTCTTTGTCTAAGTCTCTCTTACTCTTCCTTCAAAGAAGAATGTCTCTAAAATTTCATCACATGATGCCAAGAACTTCTCCTACATAGAATTTATCCAGCTTCCCATTTACTTATGCATATGATTTATGATTGCATTCATATGTCAGTTTTTTGCCTTAGATTTAGACCTTAAGGTACATGTAGGTAGGACCATTTGTGGTTGTGTCTGACACATCATTGGTGTTCAATATTTATTGAATTAGTGTATTCATATATTAATAAATATACTAGGTGTTAATAATAGCAAGTATTTATGGAAGTTACTATGTGCTACATTAGGTACTTTGGATGACTAAGTCATTTAATCATTATAGAAACCCCACGAGAGAAGTATTGTTATTACTCTTATTTTCCAGATGTTGAAACTAAGAATCAGGATGGTAAGAAACATAACCATGATTAAAAATTAGACAATATAACTTTTTAACCACTATAATAGATTGTCTTTAACATGGAATGTAAAAGTTAGTAGCATATATCTCCTGTCAATAATTTATTGATAAATTATTTTATAGCCTTTCCTTGAATTATGCCATGCATGGCAAAATGTTAAATCAGGAAACACTTATGTTTTATACAGACATATAAGTGATTGATAATGGATTTGAAAGTCTTAATAGTGTTCTTCTGATGGTACAGGGAGAGCCAAAGTAATAAATCTCCAATGATAGAGTTTCAGACACTATCACAGGATAGTGTATCAGATAGAGTAATGGTGTAAACCACTGATGAACACAAATAATTTGAATGAATTTTAATAAGGGTTTGTTTATAAAGTAGCATGCATGCTATAGCAAAACCATAAGGTATAGTGCAGGATTATATGTCAGTAACATGGGGTGGGGGTGAGACAGTAAGTTACCTCCCTAGGTCTGAAAGGGCAAGGAGAAGGAAGGAATAGAAAATGAAATATGGAGAGAGCAGGAGCTATGTGGAGAGAGAAACCTGCTAGGAGCTGTGACCTTTATTCTAGGGCACAGCCACTCCATGGTGTTGGCAGGTGAAAAGCCCAAAGAAAGCCTTTATTCTCCCCATATATGCTGGCTTCCTATCAGACCCATTAATCAAAGATAATCCAAAGCCAGAGGACAAGGGGGGGCTGTTTATATGATCCATGCTGGTCACTCTCCTGGAACACAGGGCAGGTAGTACATGAATGTAAAAGATAAATGGAAGATATCTACTATAGATGATAACATAGAAAATTAATTTTTTTTCTATAGCATCCATTAAGTCACATCACTCTTCTTCCATATAAAGCTAACTCTGCTCTCAGTAGAGCTAAAATGACAAGAAAATAAAAATTTAAAAAACAATTCATGACCAGGGTCTCGCTTAACTATGTCCCAGTAAATACTCCCCAAAAAGTTGCAGATTCTCTAAGTCCCTTCAGACCCACCCCATGCCACACTTATTTGAATTCTTGGAAGATGAGGGAAGCCGTGAGGTTCTCACAAGAAGGATGCTATTACTGAATAAACACATTAAAATGATGCATTTAGTCTTTACTCTGATTCCTGAGCCAAGGTGCAGTGAATATAGATAGATACAACTAGTGCTCTTCCTGGGTCCCATCATATTGGGGATGTTGTGGAATAGCTCTGCTAATGAACATTTTTCTTATGCAGAGTTCAAGCACAAAGGAGTTTTCAACCTCCAGCTATTTGTCACACAAAGAGGCTGCTCATGTACCTGGTGAACAGAGTGATGCTGGCCTGGCACAAATTAAATTGGCTGATACTTTTGATATTCTACTAGATGGCTCCTGGAAAATGAGGAAAGATATTGTCAAATATTAATGAAAGTTACATATCTTAAATCCCCAATATCCAAATATTTAGTTCTTCACCTGCTGGGATCTGAACATTCCATTAGTTCTCAATTCCTTTTGTTGAATTTTATATTGCTGAAATTAATAATGCCAATAATTAAATAATTATTCAGGGATACTAATAATGGCTGTCAGGCATAACACTTTGAAAAGGTTGGCTGAGGAAAGATGAGGATATAAGACAAAGGAGATAAAGCTATCTTATTAGAGGTTTAGAGGAAATTGAACATGACTTTAGGAATTATTTTAAATGATGGAGCTTTTAGGAAAATATCTCAAAGAGACAAAATATTTTCAATCAGTGAATCTCATTATTAATGGTTTAATTACATCTAATTTTACTTTGTTGAATAGCAGACCTTCTATTTACATTTAAATAATTTATGAGAAAGCCAATGTTTCATAACCAGAGATATATTTTCTTTATGAATTTTCTACAAAAAGGATTTATGTTGTTTATTTTGTCTACATTTATAGTTAATAGAGAAGAAAACTGAATAAAATAATGGTTAAGGTCATTTTTTAGGAATCAGATATTGTCAGGGTTCTGTCATTTATTTTCTGTTTGAACTTGGCAAATTCTTTGGTTCCTCTGTGTCTCTATTTTTTGTTTGTACCATTAGAGTGACTGCTTTGCATTCTTAAAATATCATGCACATTAGGAGAGATGAGGTATGTAAAATGCTTAGCTTAGTATCTGGTACATAGCAAGTATTAAGCAAATAGTAGTTTGCTCTTTTTAAAATATATTTTATTGATTTCTTTACAGAGAGGAAAGGAGAGGGACAGAGAGCCAGAAACATCGATGAGAGAGAGACATGGATCAGCTGCCTCCTGCACACCTCCCACGGGGGATGTGCCCACAACCAAGGCCCATGCCCCTGACGAAAATCGAACACGGGACCCTTCAGTCCACAGGCTGATGCTCTATCCATGAGCCAAACTGGTTTCGGCAGTAGTTTGCTCTTATCATGTTTTGATTCTTTTATAATTCAGAACCTAGAATTACTCCATGAATAGAAAGAATAATGATTTTCTATTGTGTTGGGACAGGGAATATATAAGATGAGCCTGGAACATTTTATTGGGTCAGAAAGTAGGATAGTGCTCAGAAAATAAAAGGATGAGGGTATATCATTGGGAAATGGGAGTTAATCAGAAAAATCTAATAACCAAAGCTGGAACAATTTGTGAAACATAATCAATAATAAATAATTTTATTGTATGCTAAAACTGGTTTGGCTCAGTGAATAGAGCATGGGCCTGTGGACTGAAAGGTGCTGGGTTTGAATCCGGTGAAGGGCATGTACCTTGGTTGTGGGCACATCTTCAGTGAGAGGTGTGCAGGAGGCAGCTGATCAATGTTTCTCTCATTGATATTTCTAACTCTCTATCTCTCTACTTTCCTCTCTGTAAAAAATCAATAAAATATATTTTTTTAAAAAGAATTTGATTGTAAATTAAATAATAAAAGAAATTTCTACCAGTTCACACTGATATAGATCATTGATTAAATAAATGTGGGAGAAGAGGCAATACTTCCTTACAGTAAAATTACATATACTTTTTTTTTAATGTGTTACATGTATACATATCTTCCCATTACCCCACCCTCCTAGGAATACCCTAACCACCCTCCCTCCAGTGTCTTGTTTTCATTGGTTATGCTTATATGCATGCATATAAGTCCTTTGGTTGATCTCTTTTTTTAAAATAAAATCTTTATTATTCAGATTATTACATTTCTCTTTTTTCCCCTCCATAGCACCCCTCCTCCCAGCTCCCACCTCTCCCTCTGCCCTTAGCTCCCTCCCATTGATCTCATCCATAGGTATATGATTTTTGTCCAGTCTCTCCCTGTACACCCCTCACCCCTTTCCCCCTGAGAATTATCAGTCCACTCCCTTTCTGTGCTCCTGATACTATTATATTCACCAGTTTATTCTGTTGATCAAATTTTTAATTCACTTAATTTTTAGATTCACTTGTTGATAGATAGGTATTTGTTGCTCATAATTTTTTGGCTTTTACCCTTTTCTTCTTCCTCTTCTAAAAGAGTACCCTTCAGCATTTCATATAACACTGGTTGGGAGTTGATGAACTCCTTTAGCTTTTTCTTATTTGTGAAGCTCTTTATCTGCCCTTCAATTCTGAATGTTAGCTTTGCTGGATAGGTTATTCTTGGTTGTAGGTTCTTGCTATTCATCACGTTGTGGTTGATCTCTTATCTACCCTATCTCTCCTTAACCTTCCTGCTGTAATTTGACAGTTTGTTTGATGCTTTACTGCCTCTGTATCTATCTTTTTGTTCATCAGTTTATAATGAGTAAGATCATGTGGTGTTTCTCCTTCACTGACTGGCTTATTTCACTTAGCATAAGGCTCTCCAGTTCCATCCAGATTGCTGCAAATGGTAAGAATTCCTTCTTTTTTATGGCAGCATAGAATTCCATTGTGTAGTTGTACCATAATTTTCTGATCGACTCATCTGCTGACGGGCACCTAGGCTGTTTCCAAATTATAGCTATTGTAAATTGTGCTGCCATGAACATAGGGGTGCATCAATCCTTTCTGATTGGTGTTTCTAGTTTCTTAGGATATATTCCTAAGAGTGGGATTGCTGGGTCAAATGGAGGTTCCATTTTTAGTTTTTTGAGGAAACTCCATACTGTTCTCCACAGTGGCTGCACCAGTCTGCATTCACACCAACAGTACACAAGGGTTCCTTTTTCTCCGCATCCTCACCAACACTTGTCGTTTGTTGATTTGTTGATGATTGCCATTCTGACAAGTATGAGATGTTATCGCATTGTCGTTTTGAATTGCATCTCTCAGATAATTAGTGACTTTGAGCATATTTTCATGTGTCTCTTGGCCTTCCTTCTGTCGTCTTTCTAAAAGTTTCTGTTTAGGTCTGTTGCCCTTTTTTTTTTTATTAGATCATTTGTCTCCCTTTTATTAAGTTGTATAAGTTGGCTCTAGATGTTGGAGATTAAACCTTTATCAGTGATAACATTTGCAAATATGTTCTTCCATACAGTGGCCTTTCTTGTTGTTTTGTTGATGGTTTCTTTTGCTGTGCAAAAGCTTTATATTTTGATGTAGTCCCATTTGTTTATTTTTTTCTTTAGCTTCCATTGCCCTTGGAGCAGTATGAGTGAAGAAATTCTTTCGGCATATGTCTGAGATTGTGCTGCCTGTGGAATCCTCTCGTATTTTTATGGTTTCCCATCTTATGTTTAAGTCCTGTATCCATGTTGAGTTTATTTTTGTGTATGGTGTAAGTTGGTGGTCTAGTTTCATGTTTTTGCATGTATCTATCCAATTTTCCCAACACCATTTATTGAACAGACTGTCTTGACTCCATTGTATGTTCATGCCTCCTTTGTCAAAGATTAATTGAGCATAGTGGTTTGGGTGGATATCAGGATTCTCTATTCTATTCCATTGGTCTATACAGGTATGTCTGTTTTTGTGCCAGTACCAGGCTATTTTGAGAACAGTGGCTTTGTAATATAGCTTGAAATCTGGTATTGAGATCCCACCTACTTTATTCTTCTTTCTTAGCATTGCTGTGGCTATTCAGGGTATTTTTTTTTTGTTTGTTCTAGATGAATCTTTGGAGATTTCTTTCTAGGTCTGTAAAATATCTCGTTGGCATTTTAATGGGTAGTGCATTGAATCTATATATTGCTCTGGTTAATATGGACATTTTAATGATGTTGATTCTCCCAATCCATGAGCATGGTATGCTCTTCCATCTGTTTATGTCTTCCTCTATCTCTTTTTTCAGTGTCCTGTAGTTTTCGGCATATAGGTCTTTTGCCTCCTTAGTTAGGTTTATTCCTAAGTATCTTATTTTTTGGTGCAATGGTAAATGATATTGCTTTTTAAATCTCTCTTTCTGTAATTTCACTATTAGTGTATTGAAATGCCATAGATTTCTTGACATTAATTTTGTATCCTGCTATATTGCCAAACTCATTTATTAAGTCTATTAATTTTTAGATGGAGTCTTTTGTTTTTTTTATGTACAATATCATGTCATCTGCATAACTTCTTATTTCCCAATTTGGATGCCTTTTATTTCTTCTTCTTGTCTAATTGCAATGGCTAATACTTCCAGTACTATGTCGAACAAGAGTGGTGAGAGTGCGCATCCCTGTTTTGTTCCTGTTCTTAGGGAAAATAGTTTTAGTTTTTGCCCATTGAGTATGAATTTAGCTATGGGTTTATTATATATGGCTTTTATGATGTTGAGGTATCATCGTTCTATTCCCACCTTACTGAGAATTTTTATCAAGAAAGGGTGTTGGATACTCCCCATTCCAAGAGGTAGAGCTTAGTCCCCTTCTTACAGTTTCATGTAAATCTTGTTTAGTGATTTGCTTTCAAAGAATAGAGTAGAAAAATGAAAAAAAAGTGTGTTTCTGTCTATGTGTGTGGAGATATCTTGAGAATACTACCTGGAGCAGGGGATCATGTTTAATATCAGTAGTGGTAAGTCATGTTGATACCATATATTGTTCCTGGCATGAAGTGATGAGAATATCATTTACTCCGGTGGTATTATCCACCATACCCCCAATTACTGTGGTCTAATATTGAGAAAAATAGCAGGAAATAAAAACAAAATTGAGGTATGTTTTCTGCAAAATACATGATGACAACTCTGTCAAACTCATTAAAAAATGAGACAGAGAGAAAGGAAAAGAAAGTCAGATAGAGAAGCTTAAAAATGATGTGTGTGATGTGGTATTTTAGATGACAGTCTAGAACAGGATAAAGAGATTAGGTAAATCTAAGGGCATTTGCATAAAGCATGGACTTTATGTCATAATAGTTTATTAACAATGGCTTACAAGTTATGACAAAAGTACCATACCAATGTAAGAGGCTAACAGCAGACAAAATTCAGTCTGATATATATATATATATATATATATATATATGCTCTTTATTCCATTTTTACAACTTTTTGTACATCTAAAAGTATCCTAAACTTTAAGAAATAGTTAAAACTATCTAGACACTTGCTGTTTCTAGTCCAGTGTGCAAGAAGCTTAGAAGTCACCACTCCACCTTGACAACAAGTTAAAAGCTGAACAAACCAACACACACACACACACACACACACACACACACACACACACACACACACTTCTTTGAAGTAAGGTCACAGAACAAGCTGACACATCGAGATGGAAAGGTAGGCGGACACAGAGAATCACAATTTACAGAGCAGAAAGGCATGAGCAAAACTTTCGTGGAATGAATGCCAAGGTTGGAAAACATGAACTGTAGTTGATGAATTGATACAGGCTCAGTGTGGACAACTCTGAGAGTTAGGACTCCAGGAGGACCCAATCCTAGGGAACTCCACACTTTTGTTAGATTTACCTAGAAGAGCACAATCAGGTCCTCGCAGTGAATATTGGGAGAAAATCCTTTCATGTTTCAGGCTTGGGGAGAGAGAGGGAACCATTTTTGAAATATAGCAGAGCATTCTTTCCTTCCTAACAAGACACACTGTAAGTAGGAACTATTTTACCAGAATGTAGTCTGCTGTGATTTTGCAGAGCCTAACCTATCTGGGGAAGGGAAAAAATCAAGTCCAGGTAGCTCTGCTGTCAACATGGGGGAAGGGAAACACCCGGTGCCAGCTCACTATAACTTTCCTTGTGGGGAAAGGACAGACACAATTCCAGGTGTGTCTGGCCATCACATCCCACGTAAGTGTAGGAGAGCAGACTGTGGACACTGCTAAAGTCCACAGTCCAGGGGCACCAACTCACCATAGAGTGAGAGCTAATCATAGGACTGGAGAGCACTCACCCTCCACCCACACCCTATGACTACATTCTTAAAGGCTCATTTATGTTAATTTCTTTTACTCAGTACAGCATTTCCAGCTTTGGACACAAACATCACAGGACAGACTATGAGGTGAGGAAAAAAAAAATCCTTTGAAGAGACTGAACAAGCATCAGCACTACAGTCATAAATGTCAGGAATGTTTCAAGTATCAGAGTAGAATTTCTTTTAAACAGTGTTTAATTTGCTAAGGATTGTAATGGAAAAAATAGACAACCTGTAAGAACAGAAGGATAATGTAAGCAGTGACATGGACTTCTAAGAAAAAAAAATGCTAGCCATTGAAAACACTGTAACAGAAATGAAGAATGCCTTTGACAGGGTGATTAAGAGATAGATGCAGCAGAGGAAAACTCTGGGCATGAGGAAAATTTTACCAGATTACATTTCTATAAAATAGCTTCTACTTAGGGCATGTCAATAGAAACCTCCAAAACTGAAAATCAAAGACTGTAAAAACACAACAGAATGTCGAAGAGAACTGGGATAACTACTAAGAGAACGTGCATAATGGGAACACCATAAGGAAAAGAAATAAAGGAATAGAAAAAGATATTTGAAGCAATAATGACTGAGAGATTTTGTTGTCGCCAAAAGACCTGCCTTGCACGAAATATTAAAAGTTCTTCTGAGACAAGGACAATAATATGGCTTAGAAATTTTGATCTACATAAAATAAAGGAAGAGCAACAAAGAAGGAATAAGTGAAGGTAAAAATAAAAACATTTCCTCTTATTTTTAATTTATGTAACATAATTATTTGTTTAAAATGATGATAAACTATATATTTGATTTTATTCATAGATATGAATGAAATGAGTAATCTGGAATATATTGTGGTCATAAAGTACTTTCACTATCTGTGAAATGATATGGTGACATTTGAAAGCAGTCTTGTATTATTTGTAAATGGATGTTACAAAAACTCCAGGGTCACCACTACAAAAATTAAAAAGAAGTATAATTGATATGCTTAGAAATAAAAAAAAGGAATCATATAAAATGCTCCATTAAGATCACAAAAGGTAAAAATGTGTGGAAGACAAAAATAAGAACAAAGGAAACATAAAGAAAAATGTAGCAAATATGGTAGATATTAATCCAGCTATACTAATAATCACTTGAAACATCAATGTTTTAAATATAACAATTAAAATACTGAGATTGTCAGAGTGGATACAAAACAAAACCTAACCATAAGTTTTCTACAGGAAACCCACGTCCTATACAATAAAAAGCTAATATGCAAATAGACCGAACGAGGGAATGATGGATTGCTATGATGCACATTGACCACTAGGGGGCAGATGATCAATGCAGGAGCTGCCTCATAGTGGTCAGTGTTCTCCCACAGTGGGAGAGCCTCTCAGCCAGAAGCCAAGCTCATGGCTGGTGGACACAGAGGCAGTGGTGGGAGCCTCTTACCCTTGGCTGTCAGTCAGACATCTCCTGAGGGATCCAGACATCTCCTGCTAGAGGATGCAGGCTGGGCTGAGGGACACTCCCCCCAAGTGCATGAATTTCATGCACAGGGCCTCTAGTTAAATATAAAGTCACATATAAATTAAAGGATGAAGAATATATCATCCTAACACTAATAAAAAAATGATCAGAAGTAGATATATTAATTTCAGACAGAAGGGACTTCAGAACCAGGAAAGTTTTTAGGGATTAAGAGGTACATTAAAGAATGATAAAGGGGTAAATATTTCGAGAGGATACAAGCACCTTTGGTATGTACTAGTATAGGTGTAACAACAGAGCTTCAAACTAAGTAAGATAAAAACTGATATACTATAAAAAATAGTAATATGCAAATTAATCATCACTCTGCTAAACCCACAAACCACACCCACCAGCCAATCAGGACTGAACATGCAAATTAACCTAACCAAGATGGCTGCAGCCACTAACCGAGCAGAAGGTTTGGGTTTCCCTGTCAATGGAGGAAGCCAAGCTTTCCACACACCCTGGCTGGCTGTGGACTTCACTCAAGGCTAGAAAGTTTCAATTATAGAAGATAAATAAATTCCAACAAAAAAGGAAGGTGCCATGGAGCTGGAGAAAGCAGGAGGCTTTGGTTTCCCCATGCAATGGAGGAAGACAAGCTCCCTCAGCCCTGGCCTGCCTTGGCCTCCACTCAAGGCTACAAAGTTTCAATTATAGAAGATTAATCAATCCCAACAAAAATGGCTAAGGCCAAGGAGCAAGCAGGAGGCTTGGCTCTGCTCAAGGCTACAAAATGTCAATTATAGAAAATAAATAAATCCCAGATACCAGGGCCTGTGCTTGTGTCACCGGGAAGTGTGGTCGGCCTGCAAACCACCACTGGCACCTCACCCAGGCTGCCCCATGCCCCAAAGGAACCCCCACCCTGATCCGGGACACCCTTCAATGCAAACCAGCTGGCCCCCACCCCTACCCATGCACCAGGCCTCTATACTATCTAATAAAAGAGTAATATGAAAATTGGCCATCACTCCAACACACAAGATGGTTGCCCCTATGTGGTCAAAGATCCTGCCCCCATGTGGACACAAGATGGCCACCACAAGATATCCAGCAGGGGGAGGACAGCTGGGAGGAACCAGGCCTGCAAAGGAATATATTTGGGGGTGATCAAGCCTGCATGGGAAGGCAGTTTGGGGGGACCAGGATGGCAGAGGAGGGAAGTTAGGGGCAACTGGGCCTGCAGGGAAGGGCAGTTGGGGAAAACTCAGGTCCTGCAGTGGAGGACAGTTAGGAGCAAACAGGCTGGCGCGGGAGCAGTTAGGCATCAATTAGGCTGGTAGGGGCATGGTTAGGAGGTGATCAGGCTGGCAGGCAAAAGCCATTAGGGAAAATCAGGAAGGCCAGCAGGCAAGCAGTTGGGAGCCAGTGGTCCTGGATTGTGAGAGGGATGTATGAATGCACGTTTAGGCCCAATGCCACCAGGATTGGGCCTAAACAGGCAGTGAGACATCCCTCGAAGGGTCCCAGATTGGAGAGGGTGCAGGATGGGCTGAGGGACACTCCCCATCCTATGCACGAATTTCATACATCAGGCCTTTAGAAACAAATAAATAAACAAGTAAATAAATCTGCCATCATAGTTGGAGTTTTCAATATCCTTCTATTAGAAATGGACAGATTCAGCAGGTAGATAATCAAATGAACTCAAGAGCACCATAAATCAATTGGATATAATTAACATTTATAGACTACTTCACTCAAAAATAGAGCATTCACAATCTTTCTGCCTCTGGATTTGAACTTTAAACATTTGTTAGTATCTTTTCACACCCCTCCACACAATTACGTTGGAGAGAACTGTTGGAGTGTGCTGGAGTTGGGCATTTCCCTTCTTCCATGAAGAATGCTAGAGTTGACCTGAGTTAGATATTTCCCTTCTGCCAGGTCATTTAGGCTGTGAGAATAACCCATCAGGTCAAGTTCTAGTTAACTAGTTTTCCCTGAAGGCTGATTTTTTTTTTTTTTTAAGAAAACTAGAGTGCTCTGAAGCTCGGAAGTATTTCAAAATGATTTCCCCCTCCCACTTCCAGAAGCATATGTTGAGTTTTCTCTAATATATATTGTGAGAATCTGGCCTAGCTCGGGATATAAAACTTACAAAATATGAGGGCCTCCCATTGACAGAGTAACTGAATTTTAACTCTCATAATTGAACAGAGTGAGCACACAGCAATTCATCAATTACAGTTCAAGTTTTCCCATCTTGGCTCAAGTTCCTGAGGCTGTTTCTGCTCATCAACCTGTGCTCTAGTAAGCTGTCACTCCCTGCACTTGCCTGTCTCTCTCTATCCTTGGGGCAACAGTTTTCACTGTGGCCTTCCCATTCTTACAGATCCAGAAAGACTTAACTTTTCAGTCTGTTCAGCTTTTTACTTGTCAGGAGGGAGTGGTGACTTCCAAGCTCCTTAGCCGAAGCACCAGAAACCTTTACTTTGACCCTGTAGTAAGAGCAAAAGGACACTGATGGAAAGCTTCTGTGCATATTGCTCTCCTCCTGTGGCACTCAGTTGGATACCCTGATTTTCTAGGAGTTCTACTTCTATAAGTAGCCTTTCTTTTCTGCTTACCATGAAGACTAACCACAGTTCCTTCCATTATCTCAGTGTGGCGTCATATCAAATTCATTTTTGTTGTTGTTATTGTTTGTTAATCCTTGCTCAATAATATTTTTCCATTGATTTTTAGAAAAAGATGAAGGGACAAAAAGGGGAGAGAGAGAGAGAGAGAGAGAGAGAGAGAGAGAGAGAGAGAGAGAGAGAGAGAGAGAGAGAGAGAGATTTCTGAGGCCAGGGATCGAACCTGCAATCCAGGTACATGTCCTTGACTTAGAATCCAACCCATGATCTTTGGTGGGCAGGCTGATGTAAACTTCTGAGCTACATCTGCTAGGGTCATCTTCACTTTTTAAAAGCCTGTTTTTAAAATTGATAAGAGAGAGGAGAAAGAGAGGGGGGAGAGAGAGATAGGAAGGGAGAGAGAGAGGAAAGGAAAGAGATAGAGAGATAGACAGATAGAAACATGGACTAGAGAGAAACATTATCCATTGGCTGACTTTTGCATGCCCCCTACTGGAGCTTGAACCCGCAAGCAACATGTGCATGTGCCCTCTTGGAACTGTGACCTCTTGGTTCCTAGTTGACCCTTTACCACTGAACCACACTGGCCCGGCCATCTTCATTTTTAAGCTTCTTATTCTAGCTGTCATAGCTCACTTAACTGTCAGCTAACTACTTGGAATCTGGAAACCAGTTTTTTACCATTGTCATTTCATTTTCTTCTTGTGTATGAAAAACAAAAAATGGGAATATAACTTGATGTATTTTTCTATCCTCTAAATCAGGAGTGGGGAACCTTCTTTTCTGTCAAGGGCCATTTTGATAGTTATAACATAATTCACAGATCATAGAACATTATCAAGTTAAAAATGAGCCTGCTATATTTGGTCAAACTTTTAATTAAGTCACCTCTAATGGCTTGGTAGAGCCAGGCCAAAAGATTCTGTAGGCTTTATTCAGCCCTAGGTCCTGACATTCCCCATCCCTGCTCTAAATAAAAGAAGCAATGCTGCTTCCCTCTGTTAGCAATCTTTTTTTTAATATATATTTTTATTTATTTTTTACAGAGAGGAAGGAAGAGGGATGGAGAGTTAGAAACATCATGAGAGAGAAACATCGATCAGCTGCCTCCTGCACACCCCCTACTGGGGATGTGCCCGCAACCAAAGTACATGTTCTTGACCGGAATTGAACCTGGGACCCTTCAGTCTGCAGGCCAACGCTCTATCCACTAAGCCAAACTGGTTTAGGCAGATAGCAATCTTGATGCTTTTGTTGAACCCTTAAGTAAATCTCCTACTCTAGTCTCAGGAAGTTCTCCTAGAAATGAATATTCTAATTTTCAAGGCACATTAAAATAGCTTAAATTTTAAAAACATAGCTCCTGAGCATATACTAGTAGTATAGTTTTGATGAAATATGTTGACATTGGAATGTAAAGGTAGAGACCAGTAATTATGATGAGCCTACTATGTGTGAAGCATTGCACTGAGTACTTTATTATGATATTTCTTTATTTCTGACAAATTTCTATTCCCACCATTCAAATAAGGTATTTGAGACTTAAAGAGATTTAACAACTTAGTAAACTTTAAGTAGTAAATTCAAAGCTACCTACTTAGACTCTAAACGTGAAGTTTTTTATAGTATACCACATTGCATTCCAAAATAATTGTAAGTCTATCTATCTAAAGATGTAGTACAATACTGCATGTGGTTTTTCCATATCAGTTTTCTCACACATGATAGCAAGGAAAACTATAGATGTTGAAAAAAGAGATAGAGGAAGATATACACAAGTGAAAGAGTCTACTGTGTTCATGGATTGATAAATTCAACATCATTAAAATGTCCATACAACCCAAAACAATCTGTAGATTCAATGAAATCCCTATTAAAACACCAAAGGCATATGCGCCAAAAATTCATATGGAATCATTAAGACCCTGGATAGTCACAGCAATCTTGAGAAAGAAGAATAAAGTTGGAGGTATCACAATACCAGATATCAAGTTATACCACAAAGCCACTGTACTCAAAACAGCTGGTACTGGCACAAGAATAGGCATAACAGAGAATCCAGAAATTGACCCAAGCCATTATACTCAATTAAATATTTGATAAAGGAGGCAGTAGCATACAATGGAGTCAAGACAGTCTATTCAATAAATGATTTTGGGAAAATCGGACATACATGCAGGAAAATGAAATTAGATCACCAACTTACACAAAACACAAGAATAATCTCACAATGCATAAAGGACATAAATGTAGACATTAAACCACAAAAATCTTAGAAGAAACCAAGGCAGCAAAATCTCAGGAATCTCTCATAGCAATAGGCTTCTTATACATCTCCTAGGACAATGGAAACTAAAGAGAAAATAAATAGGACTACATCAAAATAAAGATCTTCCACACAGCAAAAAAAAAAAAAAAAAAAACATCAATAAAATAACAAGAGAGCCCCCTGCATAGCAGAACATATTTGCCAATGATATATCTGATAAAAGGTAATATCCAAAATTTATAGGAAACTTGTACAACTTAAAAAAAAAAGGAAGATAAACAATCCAAGTAAAAACTGGGCAATAAAATGGAGATAAACAATTCTATTAAAAATGGGCAAAAGGCCAAAACAGGTTTGGCTCAGTGGATAGAGCGTTGGACTGTGGACTGAAAGGTCCCAGGTTCGATTCCGGTCAAGGGCATGTATCTTGGTTGCGAGCACATCTCCAGTGTGAGGTGTGCAGGAGGCAGCTGATTGATGTCTCTCTCACCTCGATTTTTCTAGCTCTCTGTTCCTCTCCCTTCCTCTCCGTAAAAAAATCAATGAAATATATTAAAAAAAAAAAAAAAAAAGAATCCTTTGCCGAAACCGGTTTTCCTCAGTGGATAGAGCATTGGGCTGCAGACTGAAAGGTCCCAGGTTCGATTCCTGTCAAGGGCATGTACCTTGGTTGCGGGTACATCCCCAGTAGGGGGCGTGCAAGAGGCAGCTGATCAATGTCTCTCTCTCATCCATGTTTCTAACTCTCTATCCCTCTCCCTTCCTCTCTATAAGAAATCAATAAAATATATTTTTTAAAAAATGGGCAAAAGGCCTAAATATACACTTCTTCAAAGTACACATACAGAAGGCCAAAAGACATATGAAAAAATATTCAAAGTCATTAATCTTCTGAGAGATGCAAATCAAAACGACAATGTGGTGCCACCTCACACCTGTCAGAATGGCAATCATCAACAAATCAACAAACGACAAGTGCTGGCAAGGATGTGAAGAAAAGGAAATCCTTGTGCACTGCTGGTGGGAATGCAGATTGATGCAGCCACTGTGGAGAATAGTATAGAGTTTCCTTAAAAATTAAAAATGGAACTGCCATTTGACTTACTAACCCCACTTCTAGGAATATATCCTAAGAAACCTGATACCCCAATCAGAAAGAATATATGCACCCCTATGTTCATAGCAATGCAATTTATAATAGCTAAGTTTTGGAAACAGCCTAATTACTCATCAGCATATGAGTGGATTAGAAAACGATGGTACATCTACACAATGGAATACTATGAAGCTGTAAAAGAGAAAGAATTTTTACCATTTGCAAAAATATGGATGGACCTGGAGAGCATTATGTTAAGCAAAATAAGGCAGCTGGAAAAAGATAAGTATTGCATTATCTCACTCATTTGTGGAATCTAATGAACAACAAAAACTGATGAACAAAAATAGAATCAGAGACACAGAAACAGACTGTCAAACCTCAGAGGGATGGCAGGGGTGGGTGGATTGGTGGGGAAAGACCAACCAATGAACGTGTAAGCATATATGCACAACCCATGTACAAGCAATAGAATGGTGAAGGCCTGGGGTGGGGGCAGGGTTGGTCTGGTGAGTTCAGTGGGAGAACAAAGAAGACATATATAATATTTTCAACACTAAAGATTAAAAAAAATAAATTATCAGAATTTGGAATCTCAAAAAAGAAATTTGTGTCCAATTAGTATGATCTCATTGGTTCACCTAAATTGTGATGCAGTCCAACCTGAAGACTGTGTTTTTCATGACAAGAAAATCAGCTATCATTTATGGAAAGTGCTCACCCATTTGGAAATTTTACCTCATTAGTCAAATAACATCATTAATGGCTCCCATTTATAGTGAGAATTCTCATGAATATGTCACTTTGTATTCATCAACTAATAATCTCACAACAACCTTCCATGATGAAGATTATTCCTGCCATTTCCCTGGTCAGTGTTATTAAGTGGTTAGAGTGTCAGCCTGAACAATGAAGGGTTACAAGTTTGATTCTCAGTCAAGAGTACATGCCTAGGTTGCATATTCGATCCCCAGCTCTGGCCACGGCACGTGGTGGGGGGAGGGGGGTGGGCAACCATTTGATGTGTCTCTCACATCAATGTTTCTCTCTCTTTCTCCTTCTCCCCCTCCCTCCTTCCTTTCCACTCTCTCTAAAAATCAATGGAAAAATATCCTCAGGCGAGGCTTAATAACAATAACAAAAAGATTATTCCTGCCACTTTATAGCTAGGCCAACAGAAGTTATATACAGTGGTACCTCGAGATACGAGTGCCCTAACATACGAAATTTTTGAGATACGAGCTGTCGAGCGAGCGATTTTTGCTTTGAAATACGAGCAACATTTGAGATAGGAGTAATCGCACGGATCGGCCAGCTGCACATGACCCACCAGTTTACCGAGACTCAAGCGTCTCATAGTTTCCCACGCCTCAAGGTTACAGAAAGAATTAAACTCGTATTTCGAGGTACCACTGTATATTACCAAAGTCACACAGCTAATAAAGTGAAAAAAAAGTCAGGATTCAAACCCTTTTACATCAAAGTCACTGTGCTTTACTTATCAGCCAATTACATTAATCATTCCATTCCTCTGAATTATCTTCCTCCAATTATGCTTTCTCCATCATTGGCATCTTCAGTAGAATGATTCTCATCCTACCTAATAAAGAGGAAATATGCCAATTGATTCTTATGCCATCACAAAAAGATGGAAGCGCCCACAGCCAATAAAGAGGGAATATGCTAATTGACTGCTCCACCCACAAAGATGGTGGGGCCTATAGCCACAAGATGGTGGCGCCCAGTCCCCTCAGTTCCATACGCCTGCCTTAGGAGTCCCCCAGTCTCCTCAGCCCCCCAGTTTCCTTGGGCTGGGCTGCAGTGCAGGCAAGCCTCAGATGGCAGCTGCCCAGCTGCCCAGGGTCAGCCCGAGGTGCAGGCAAGCCTCAGTCTCAGGTAACCAGGTCCGGCCGAGGCTTGCACTGCTGGCAGTGTCAGCAGCAGAGGTGTGATGGGGCGTCTCCTTTCCCTGATTACAGAATCACCTCCTGCTCCTGAGGGCTCTTGGACTGTTAAAAAGGGCAGGCTGGGCTGAGGGGACCCCCCCCCCAATCCAGTGCATGAATTTTCATGCACCAGGACTCTAGTTTATAATAAATTTCTTCATTTTTCAACCATAATTCATTTATAACTCTTGCTAGGTCTTTTTTATAAAACATCCTCTTCTCAGATGAAATGGACCAAGAAACTCATCACTCCACCATATACCATCACACCTCACCTCGCACAACCTTGAGTGAATATCTGTAATAACTGGAGAGCACAATAAGAAAATAAAACATGCATTTTCTCTGCCCCATTGTACAATGATTAAATAGCTATACTGGATTCTGAAGCATGAGAAGGCAAATAAAAAACACTGATCATCTCACGTTGGCTGCTTGAAAAACTGTATGCAAAAATATACACACAGTTGCACATGGAGTGAACTGGTAAAGTAAATATAGATCACACATTCTGGGTTGACTTGACATTAGACGTAGGCCTGAATAGAGAGTATGTGTGTATACAACGGTCCGGCTATAAGCCATTCTCTCTCCTTTCATTCTTTCCCCTCCTTATTTTAATAGATAATAAGTCACTTGCATCTTCTTGTTTGACAAATAGTTTTCCCGAATAATCTAGCAATATAGTAGCCAATTTAAGGAAAGACAAAGCACAGGTATCTAATGGCTTAAAAGCACAAGCTATTCTCTCTTCCACCGCATCTGACCTTACCTCTTAAATGAAACCTATCTGAATAACTATTAGAGGCCACCAAAAGCATCTGAATACAAACCTCTTCACTTCCTGAAATTTAGACTTTTAAGACAGAGACATTAAAAATAGAATGTGTATTTATTTACCCTTCTTACAAAAACACCTTGATACATGCTATTACCTCTGTTCTTACCATAAAGTGTAAGCAACTTTTAATATAATAGTGTATAAAAGCATTCAGTGGAATGCTGCAGTGTTTCATGGAACTCTAATGTGCTTTTCCATCACACTAAGCCATTTAGAGCTCAATTTTAACACTTGCTGTCATTAAGAAAAATGTGCCGCTCCGTCTTTCATTTGAGAATCACAGTAGCCAATGAATGGTTATTGATCTGAGGTAACTAAAAGGGTAAAATGCAGGGATTTTAATTTGGATCAGTTTCTTTTTTTATTTTGGAAAACAGTTTTAGTATATTTTTATTCTTCTAATAAAGAAATAATTTTACTCCAAGTATTTCATTTTCCTTTTATAATTAAAAACAATATTGCTCAAAATTCACATCTGTTGTAGCTCTGGGTTTAATTAGCTATTTTTTTCCTTTTTTTAATTTATTTATTATACATGTCTCCCCATTGCCCCGCCTCCCTCCCAGGCATACCCCAACCCCCCCCCAGTGTCAATGTTCATTGGTTATGCTTATATGCATGAATACAAGTCCTTTGATTGATCTCCTATCTACCTCACCTAACTTTAATCTTCCTGCTGTAATTTCACAGTCGGTTTGAAGATTTACTGCCTCTGTATCTGTCTTTTGGTTCATCAGTTTATAATGTTCTTTATTATCCACCAATAAGTGAGATCATGTGATGCTTCTCCCTCATTGACTGGCTTATTTCACTAAGCATAAGGCTCTCCAGTTCCATCCAGGTTGCTGCAAATGGTGAGAATTCCTTCTTTTTAATGGCAGCATAGAATTCCATTGTGTAGATGTACCACGGTTTTCTGATCCACTCATCTGCTGACGGGCACCTAGGCTGTTTCCAAATTGTAGCTATTGTAAATTGTGCTGCTATG
>PVJN01005294.1:0-83302 GCA_004026805.1 Lasiurus borealis
ACACACACACACACCATTGCTATATAGGAAGTTCCTTAGAGACAGGAACTTCTTTCCTGTTGCTTTTAGAACCCTCTTTCACTCTAATTCCCACAGGATTAGTTTAAAATGTATACTCAAGTAATTTAGACTGACTCAAGCTGTGAACCTCCCCCTTCACCTTGTGTAACTCACCACCAAGCGAGGACTTACACTGGCCACAGAGAGCCCACGCCCAGCTGCAGCCCCATTAAACAGAGACTCGGAATACCTGGGTGCACGTCTTCTACCGAGAGATGGTTTGCCTTCTGGACCAGATCATGCAAAAGTTTTTTCTGCCTCAGTTTTTTCTCTCTTAGAACATTTTTAAAATTGTTGATGCACTTGTTGAGGTAGATGGTCTCTGCACACACTTGCTCTAAGCTTAGTCTGCCCTGCTTGGGAGATTCGGGCCTGGAACACATTTCACTTTCCAGACCCGGAGCCAGAGTCAAACCTGGTAATGAATATGCAAGGGGTGAGTTATGAGAAGCCAGAGAGAAGTTGCCGGGATCTTGAGAGGCTCGGTCTCCCTGTGTGGAGATGCCCACTCGGCCAGAGACCACACTGAGCAAGCTCTCGCTCCCCTGGCTCCCGGGGCTCTCCACAGAGAAATCCTGGCCACCCCCTGAACTCGTTGTCCCAAAAAGTCTATCACTGTTCTCTGACTGGGAACAACTCTCATTGCTTTCCAGGTCCTCGGGACTGATCGGCTCACTGTTCTCCAGCTTCTGAAACACTCCCTGCAGAGCTGAACGGAAGTGGTGAATTGCTCGGCCCAGTTTACTTGTATAAAACTTAATTTCTACATCTTCATCCTCCTGCAAGCCACTCACACCACAAGAGGACTTTTCAAAGACATCTTTAAGGACTTGAGCAGCACAGTCCTCTTCTTCATTCAAGTCGATAGGAACCATGCCACTGAAAGCCTCAGAGCCTATAATTTGCTCCATCATGCTGTCACAGCTAATAGTTGCAAACCTTCTGGACTTGTCTGTCAAAAGGTCCTCTAGCTGCTTTGAGCTCAAAATATCAAGTCCGGCTTCACAGGCCAGGAGCTTGTCCTCTGTCTTCAGCAACCCAGACAGTGGCAGGCAGCGACTGTCCTCACGTTTATCATTGTAGTTGTTTTCTGTTTTTGCTACTTCACATGCTTCAAGTCCTTGACGACATGGTCTGAAAACCTGAGATTTCCCAGAATCCCCCTCTTTTGATATTAACACGTGGGAAGGTTCCTCTAATTGACGAAGGGCAGACGGAGAAGCCTCTCTCTCTGTCAGTTTACCAAAACTGCCATCGATGACTTGGGATGTTTCTGATGTTCCTTTTACTTCGTGCCCTGGCTGAGACAAATCACTTGGCTTTGCTACATTGTCCCTGGGTGGGAAGCAAAGGCTTTGCTGCTCAGGGACCAAGGGTTTGCTATGCTGATTCTGGGTCCTCATTTGATACGCTCCATTCAAGGGTCCTGTATCTTCTCTTTTGATGTGAAGAACTGGTTTATCTGGGATTGAGTAACTTGAATTATGATCCTGAGGCTGTTGTTGCAAAAATGATAGAGACTCCTTTGGGGAATGCTTATTGCATTCCCCAAAGCACTGTAGCCAGGTTGGTTCTTCTTTGGTGGCAATCCGGACCCCAGCACTTTGCAAGAGTATGGATTTCTGCAGGATGAAGTCTCTGTGCTCTACATGGGCAAGCTTCACAACAGTGGGCCTGGGGGCCTGGGCACTGCCTGCCCTATAAGCCTCCTTGATGTACCTATTGCACTGCATGCCATTAACACAGACATGCTTGGCCAGGAAGCTGTGCACCAGCTCCAAAGTATTTTCCCCATCTTGCTCAGGAAGTCCATACAGATACAGAATGGCTTCCTCAGGAAGTCTTCCCACCTGGGGCTCCAGGGCCTTTCCTCCTGAACACACCTTAGCAAGGGAGCTGCTGCCCGCCTGCAAGCCTATTCCACTCAGAACTGAGTCTACACAGCTAGAGACTTCATCCACCGAACCCTGCACTTGGCTTAAGTGTTGCTGCAGCTCAGCAATCTCAGTTTGGAGACGACTGATGCCTTGCAGCTCTCTGATTATATAGTCCACTACATCCCCCAAAGGTTCTTGCTTTTCAAGGCTCCGTCCTTGGCCCCTGGACAAAAGGAACTTGGCTGGATTCCCTTCTGAGGGCTCTTGAGAGCTGGTGGTAATGCTGGCAGATGAGAGGTCCTGAGAGGTAGACCCTGAGGCACAGGCTGTGGAGCCCAGAGAAAGTGGGCTGCTGAACTCTTGTCCAAAGCTGCTATACTGGGCCAGGCCCCCGTCTCTATCCCCACCAATGGCTGAGGCTGTTGACCCACAGCAAGGGGGCAGGGAGCTGTCCTCTGGTAAGGATTCAGCAGGTCCTGAGGACTTGCTCTTGATGTCACACACGGTCTCTGCCTTAGCTTTATCTGGGGAAATCCTGGAGGAGGATTCCAAGGTGACCATGATTTCTTCCTCTGACTCTTGCAACAATCGCTTCATTTTCTCCCTCTGGGTTTGAGGTCTTCTCTGTTTCTTCCTCTTATTTCTGATCAGGATGCTTACGAGAGATTGTCTTGGAAGGCAATACCCTGTCCTGCTCTTTTCAGGCTACTTCTAGCAATAATTGCTCGCTGCTGCCCTGGGCTTAGCCCACAGTGTTGCCTGGATTGGTCCCATGTGTGGTCTCCAAACCTGGCACATGCCCCTGGGATCCTGGCTTGACTCTTATCCTGCAACTAGTGAAAAAGGAAAATAGTGCACTCAGGTCAGAAAGCAGCAGGACACTTTGAACCTGAATCAAACTGTCAAGCAGGAATAAGAATGTTACTCTCTAAGACTGTCAACCCTGGAAGTCAACCCTGACTTGTCTCCCCATGCTGACCTTAAAGGCTATAGGCAATCAGTTCTCTTTCCTTGGCTTTTCATCAGAGTATTGATATAAAATTGGATCAAGCCCTTTTGTTCTGGAAAACCCAAAGGTACAAGGGTTGAGACAAACTCCTGGGAAGTAGGTAGAGGTGAGATCAATGAATAACTGAATCTTTATAAAATTCAACACGAGGGTCTGGCTCAGGAATGAACAAATAGATGCTTAACTACCAAAGCTCAAGTCACATACACAGTGAATGAATGACAAAGACAAGATGCAGAATGTTATTTTTCTTTTTTCCTAGTTGGTTGTTCTGGTGAAGGCTCAGGTTCACTCCTGCCTGTGCTGATGCTCTATACTCACAAAGTGATAGCAACCCTTAAGTGGAGGACCATGGTAAGTATTTAAAATTTGGAAGGAAAAAAATGTTTTCTAGACCTAGTTCTAGAATAAGATAGCACAGTGTGGGCATACTTACTGTCCAGACTCAGGAGGCATTTAGCATGTTTGAATTAGAGGGACAGATGGCCAAAGACACACATATGATGGGCTCACAGGTGGGGATAAAAGAGGCTCAGGCTTAGCTAGAGTTCTGAACTCCATTTAATAGTCTCTAAGGGCTTGGGGCAGCCTAATCAATATACAGGTTTGGCTCACCTGACCCACAGAGCATATGTTCTAATCTAATGCCTTCTTCAGAGCACCAGGGGAAGTGATTTTCTTGGAGTAACAAAAGGGTTTTTTTTTTTAGCTCTCTGATTGGCCTGTGAAGGGTAGATGGAGAGTTTAGTATATCACAGAGGGCTCCACAGTGCTTTGCTGTTCTCCAAAAAGGTAGACAGACCTGCCCCTACAACCTAAGCTATTGGCACCTGTACTACAGAGGTTGAGATGACTATTACCTTACATGCGGTGAGTATCCATTCTCTATATTGGAAATGTACGATATAGGGAAGGAACAGTGTGCAAAGTACAAAAGGGAAAGCAGAGAGCCCAAGCAGACATGGAACTGCCAATGCTCTGGCTCTGCTGGTTCTCCCTGGGAAGGGTAAAACCAGGATGGTTTTCCCAATTTCTAGATTTGATCAAGATTTCTAAATCTTTTAAACCCTTGCCTCCTATTCTTTTTCCAGTACTCAAGTTAACTTCAAAAATAGAAAACAGCATGTGAAAAAAATAAACTGACTGCCCTGGCTGGATTTGCTCAGGAGTTAGAGTGCAGGCCCTGGGACTAAAGGGCTGTGGGTTCAATTCCCAGCCAAGGGCATGTACCTCATTGCAGGTTCAATCCCAGCCCGAGTAAAGGTGTGAGCAGGAGGCAACCAATAATCAATCAATCTCTCTCTCTCTCTCTCTCTCTCTCTCTCTCTCTCTCTCTCTTCCTTCGTTCCATTCTCTCTGAAAAACTAGTGGAAAAAAATATCCTTGGGTGAGGATTAAAAAAAGAAAACAAAACAAACTTACAGCTCCTACTGCAATTCATTTTCAGGAAAGGCCACCATCTACCGTCTATAGGCCTAAACGTTAAAAGGGCTTGGTGCAGCCTAATCAATATAAGGTTTGGCTCGCCTGGCCCACAGAGCATATGGTCTAATGCCTTCTTCAGAGCACCAGGGGAAGTTCTTTTAGACTAGGAAGAACCAGAAGGATGAGTCACGAGATTTGGGATAAAGATGAAGCTGACTTTTTTAAAATAACTAGGCCAAGAATCAAGAAACAGAAACTAGATTAATTCCCATTTCATTTCTTCCCTTTTCTCTAGCTCACCAAAAACTCTACTTAATCTAGGAATTCCGCATCTAAAATTTCTACCCATCTTGTAAGGCATTTGAAAGGCCTAATTATTGCCTTTCTTTTTCTTTATTTTAGTTAATCCTCACCTGAGGATATTTTCCATTGATATTTTGGGAGAGTAAAAAAAAAGAGGGAAGACAGAAACAACAATGTGAGAGAAACAACATCAATCAGTTGCCTCCTACATGAGCCCCGACTGTGGCCCGGACCAGGGAGGAGCCTACAATCAAGGTATGTGCCCTTGACCAGAACCAAATCCGGGACCCTTTGGTCTGCAGGCTGATGCTCTATCTGGGTAGGACTTTTTAATTTTTAAAAATACATTTTTTATTGATTTCAGAGAGGAAGGGAGAGGGAGAAAGAGATAGAAACATCAATGGTGAGAGAGAATCATTGATTGTCTGCCTCCTGCATGCCCCTACTGGGGATCAAGCCCATATCCCAGACATGTGTCCCAACCAAAAATCAAACCATGACCTCCTGGTTCCTGATTTGATGCTCATCAACTGGGCCACACCTGCCATGCTAATTATTGCTTTTCAAGCATTATTGCTTTACTCCAATGTCTCAAGGGTCTGAGGTCAGCCAGACCCCCTAATCTAGCCAACTCAATCTGTGTGTGAGAGAGGGGATGCTCTATATTCACAAGAACTCCTGGGTCTTGGGCTTAGTGTCCAGCTGCCTAAGCAGCAAAGCCCTCAATTCTAATACTGACTTGTAAAATTATTCCTTTTCTCCTCCAACAGGTAAAAAATTTGTATTTCTAAAACCACTCCTTTCTTTTCTCCCCATCTGTGCAAGGTATTAGCACCTTGGCCCTACAAGGGCTGGAGCTGGCAATTAGCCTTTCAAGTTTGTCTCAAGGAGGAAAGATTGCTTACTGAACCAAGATGAAAGCTCCGTGGATGACTACATGATGCCATGAGGAAGTGCTTCTAGGCTGAGAATCAGAAGACTTAAGTTTGGGTCTTCCTTCACCAGTGACCTCTGATTAAACATTTGACTTATCTGCGTCTTAGTTTCCTTGTCTGTAAAGGGGAAAGTAAGAATGTTATAAAGCTAAAATGTGAGACTGGTAATTGGTAAACAATAAAGAACTACAGTGTTATTATTACTAACATAGGAAGTCCCTGAGACAAAGAAGCAGGGAAACTAATATCTATGCTAAGCATGCAACTGTCTTAATAGTACGATTTGAGTGAATCATGACTTCTATTCCAGCCTAGGCTCCCTACCTTTCCCAATTACGTTTAATGATCTAGAGCAGTGCCTGGAATCCGACCATTAAGTGACATCCTTTGTTAGTCTTGCTTCCTTCTAGAAGTTTTTGTGAGTTTTTTTTTAAGGTAAGAAAAAGGAGGAGCAAAACACTCAGGCGACAACAGGTTTGCCATCCTTCCTCAGGCAAATTGAAAGTATGAGTAAGGGGCAATAGCTACAGGAGGCAAGCTTTTCCTTTCTAATGCTGGTGAGGCCCCGCACTCATCTCCAGGTCCACCAAGTCAGCCTCACTGGTCCAGATGCGGCATTTTCTCAGGAACAAAAATGAAGCTAACTCACCTGCTATTGCTTCAGTGCAGGCCAGGTTAACTTTGGGCCTATCTGCTTCTGCCCCTCAGATGAGTACTTTAGAATAAATAGTGTTGGCCTAACTTCCTGCACATCTTGCCAAGAGTACCCTCCAAGAGTGCAGTGCCTACAATACTTGCTGGCCAGCCACACAGGGGCAAATGACTCTGAACTTGAAAATCACCTCCTGGAGATACAGGTTTCCTTAAGGCACAAAATCCACTCAGTTATTCAGATATTTAAGTTCTGAAGCAGGAGACAGAGCCCAATGTGATGCCCAGAGGATCAACCACTCTGCGCAGTACCCAATAGGATACCAAAAGCCAGGATGCACTGAAGGGGCAAGCCTCAGGGTCAGGAGGCCTAATTCAAGGCCATCTCCTTCCCCAGCCTCTCTTTGCTTCTACTGTCTATAGAAATGATATAACAGGAGCCAAAATAAGAGAAGGACAATTTGATCTCTAAGTCACTTCAACCAATGTGCCAGGCACTAAGCTATGTGCCAAGGATATAAGGCATAGTTCCTGTTCTTTAATATACCAAGGTTTGGAGCAGGAGATGGGCATATAGATAAGCACAAAATAAAGTAATACATGTTATAACAGAAGGTGTAAAAAATTAAATAAAAGCAAGCATTAAATTATAGGGGTGGATAATGTGAAGGCAGAGAGAGACCCAGTAAAACCTGAACAGGGAAGGCCACAGACAAATAGTATTTGAGCTTATGAGATAAGGAAGCCTTGGCGTATACCCAGCTCAAACCTGGCCCTTTAGTTTCCTCTATTACCTACCCAGTCCTGTCACTCTGCTCTATCCTGTTGGCCTATCCACTCGCCAAATCTCATACATATACTCAAGTATAATACTTTCTGCAATTTTTCCCTAAAGAATGTCTAAGGTTAGGAAAAATAAAGCACACCTTTCAAGGAATATCTGTGTTTGAAAAGGGAACACATCAAAATAAAATGAGCCTGGCTGGCGTATCAGCCTATGAACCAGGAGATCCTGGTTTAATTCCTAGTTAGGGCACAGGCCCGGGTTATGGGATCCTCATCAATGATTTTCTCTCATCATTGATGTTTCTGTCTCTCTCTCTATCTCTCTCCCTTCCTCTCTGAAATCAATATAAATATATATTTTGAAAACAAAATGAATTAATCAAAGAGTAAAGTTCCAATGATAGGAAGCTAAGTACTATGGAAAGGAATAAAACTCTTAAAGCCTACTCAAAGTCAAGGAGCAAATGCCCTTCAGTTTTCTGAAAGAGCTAATTCTTTTACTACTTTCTGACTTGCCAAATAACTGTGATTAAAATGTAAATATTCCCTGTAAAATTGCTTCTGACCCAAATCCTGGCTTGGAGAAAACAACTGGGGAACCTCTGGGAATAACCAGGACTCTATGCATATCAAGCAGCTTCTCATTTTGTGTGAAGCTCTGAAGGCGGAAAGCCAAAAGCTCTGAGCGCCTTGTTCCCCAGGGATCATATATTCCTGGGCCATTTACCAATTATGTTATATGACTAATATAGTAGAAGAAATTAATTTTTAAATTTTTATTTATGAGAGAGAGAGAGGGAGGGTTGGAGGAGGGAGACAGAGAAACACTGATTTGTTGTTCCACTTATTTATGCATCCATTGGTTGATTATTATATGTGCCCTAACTAGCGATCACATCCACAACCTTGGCCTATCAGGACAACATTCTAACAAAATGTGCTTTAGATCAGGGCCAAGGGGAGGAATGGATTTCTAGGGCCACAGCAGGTAGGGGTTCACAGGAATGGATGCTAACCTTTGAGAAAAAGTCAATGCTTACAGAGAATCTTGTCAGAAAAAATGATCAGGGTCACATGGTATGAAGCATGAGGGTAACCAAATAGAATAAAAGAATGCCTTAGAGCAAATACAGAGCAAGGTCAAAGGACGGTAGCTCCTAGGATTTATCACCCCTCCTCACTAGCTTGAGGGGGAACCCCATTTATAGGCCAAAAGCTGGACATTATAAAGGAAAGAAAACTTCAAGCATTGTATCCAAGAGAGAACTTTGAATAATGTACAGTAGCACAGGAGAGGAGGCAGCCTTCAGGGAGTTGGCATATGAGGAGCTCAGAATGAAGACTAAGTGACAGTCAGGAGAGCTGGGGAGTCTGCCCTGCCCAGGCCTCCCTTTCAGCAGCACCAAGGTTTATTATACCAAAGAGTATAACAAACCAAAAATACACATGTATCCAAACTCTGATACTCATGACAAAGACTTTCCTTAGACCAAACCTGAGACAGGTTGTTCTGAATCCCCTTTCTAACGTGGCCCCAAACTTGGGGTCTGTTTAGTCCAATTTTAGCAAGTATCTTCCTGGGTCATTTTAGTGAAACCTCCAGCAAAAATCCTGTCAAATCAGTTTAGCCAGACTCTCCTATTCTCCTGATATTTCCTCTTAGTAACTTACTCTCACCCCTGCTCCTGTCTATAAATTTCCACTTTTCCTTGTATTCAGAGTTGGGCTCAATCTCTGTGCTCTATTACAATACCCTAATGTAGTAGTCCCCTGAATAAAGTCTGCCTTACTATTTTTAACATGTGTCAAAATAATATTTTCTTAAGCACTCTTCTTTCCTTATTAGTTCATGGCTCTTGTGAACAGAATGAAGAAGCCATATGAGCAGGAATCACGCCCGTCCTTGTCCCCCTCAAATAAAAATATCCTATGTTATCTATCACTTTACTCTGCAATAGTTTCTTCATAAAACTTATTGCCTCATTACCACCTGATCGATCATATATTTGTTTGTTCATTTATTATTGGTCTCTCCCCCACCTCTTTATTCTAGAATGAGAGCAGGCATTCTGTTTTATTCATTCCTGTTTTCCTAGCACCTAAAACAGTGCCTGGCACATATGGTGCTCCAAATAAACCAAAAAATTTTGACACTGGTAAAAGGAACCAAAACACAAAATTAGAAAATGTTAGAAGAGTCCTTTAGAGAATACTACATTGTGATATAGCCTAAGGAGTAGTAGTTTTGTTTGGCTATCATAGCATTTTTCTTAATTTTAATATTTGCATTCCTTTTTTCACACTGAGTCTTTGAAGTCTGGTATGTATCTTACATTTACAGCCCATCTCAATTTAGATTAGCCACCCTACAAGTATTCAACAGTCACATGTGGCCAGTAGCTACCATGTTGGACAGCACAGTTAAGGATGGGGCAGGGTACACTCTGGAGAGCCTTCAAAAACCTGACAGCAGATGCTCACTGCAAAGAGCAGACTCATCACAAGGGCAGCAGAATGCTCTGTTCTATCACTCATCCTTTTACCTGATCACTTTGATACCAGCTAGAGGCAGCTTATTTACATTTTGTGACATATTCAATCTTTTTCAAGACCACAAAGAATGAAATATTAAGACCCCAACCTGCAAAGGATGAGACCTTTTCTCTTTCTCAACCTGACCCTTTCTAGACACTTTGTAGCTTCCTTCTTCCCGATTCTCTGGGCAAAACCACAGGATAACCTAATTACTTCAACAAAAGCTATCCCTTGTCTCACAGATAAAAGCATAATCTCAATGGAGCTGGGTCAAAGGTATGCTATCCTACACAATTCACACTAGAGGGACACATAACAATAGTAAAATTGTATTAGTTTAGTATGATTCCTATTTTATCATCACAATAGCTCTGTGAGCTGGGAGAGAAAGGTCACTTTAACTAGGATTTAAAAGGGGTCTTCAGTCTATAAAGTTAGTGCTCTTTTCACCACATATTCATGACACAAATGGACAGATTATCTATTATGCAAGTGTGCACACACTCAAGACTGAGAAAACTCAAGATGACTTTTCTATTAATATGGCATTGTACACATGAGAGGAAAAAATTAATACATTTGACAAGAGGACAGTATACAGAAAATGGAAAGGTTTTAAGTATACACAGGCACAGGAAATATACACAAGAATAGGAAAGTTACTGAGTATGTGCAAACATGCATAAGGTAAAGAGACGGCTATCTATATGTGTGTGTACATGGAGGGAGAGATGGCTTATGTATATTCATATAAGATGAATGAATGAGTTGTCTATAAGTATATACACACAGAGAGGAATGACCATGTTAGCTATAAACATATGAACATATAGAGAGGGAGAAAACAGATTATTTGTATACAAGTATGCATACTTCCAGAGGGGTAGATAGGTTATGTATATACATATAAAAGAGTACCAAGGAAGAATGGCTGATCAGATTATCAGCACATAAACCTGTGCACGTGAAGGTTCTATCCTCAGTGCTAAATATGCTATTTTTCACTCATTATAATGACCCCCCCCACCGGCAAGTTGGCTCAAGCAGTTATATAATTAATGTAGCTGTTCCTTATCCCACCCACCAATGCTTTGCTTTTTGTCCCTTCTTATCGTGCAGTCCAGTCATACACTTGATACCACTTACCTGACTGCTGCAACCAAAACAAGAGTTAAGGAAATTTTAAAAACCAACACATTAAAACCACAAATACTCAAGTTTTAAAATGCAAGTACTGTCTATAAGAGGAAATCCACTCAGAAGCACTCCTTGGTTTGATAAAGAAGCCACAGGATGAACTTTCTATGCCACAGCACGGCTGTTTGCCCAACCAACAAACAGAGCCAAGGAGCTGTTATTCTCAGTTGCACCCAGCTGGCTGGCTCCACGGTGCAAAGTTGATGATAGGAACAATGCCCAGCAAAGAAATCCTCTCATTGAAAGGCTGGGCAGGAATCTTGCTGACTACAAATCCAGGAATCCAATCTGGTCCACACCTCTCCGCTGAGGGGGATTCTGACGACCAGCCTGCTTCAGCAATAGCAGCCAAACTTCAGCTGGATGTGGAATTCTAACTCAATCGATTCCGGGCTTTGAGACTGAGACAGAAAGCAGGGCAGCTCCCCTGCTCCTGCTGCTGCTCCTCCTCCTCTCCAGCTGCTTCCTGCCTGCAACCTCCCATAGGGCACCAGCCCTCCTCACACATTCCTGGAGTACACACCCCCTTCCCCAGCACACTCACGCACACACAGACCTCACCAGCAAGCTCACTCACACACCCTGGGTGAGTGTCTCTCCTTCTCGCTAAATATAGATCTTACTCTCTCCCCTCCCCCATTTCTTCCCCTCATTTTTCTCCCCCTCCTTTCTTCTCCCCTGCCTATTCACCTCTCTCATGTCTAGGCTATAGGATATAAAGACACAGAAGGAAGCCTCTACTATGAGGAGCTCCCAGTTTCAGAGGAAAGACAGAACATAGCAAGAAACTGCCAGGGCATAATATAAAGGGAGTTTTCCCTTCTGCTGAGACAAGCTATAGGCTTTATTGTTTGATTGGTAGGTTTTTGTTTTGTTTGTTGGTTTTTGTACGAATATAATCTGCTGTCTGCATTTGGTGAATAGGTAAAGTATACAAGTGCATTTAACATCAAATAGAATCATGTTCTCAGACTAGATACCTAGTCCAGTTCTTCCTGAACAGCCACAGCAAGAGAAGCAACCGGAAAACAAGAATGCCTCTAGGCCAGTGGTGGGCAAACTCATTAGTCAACAGAGCGACAAACCACAGCTTGAGAGCTGCATGTGGCTCGAGAGCCACAGTTTGCCAACCACTGCTCTAGGCTATGCCAAGGCAAGGATTAGAGAGAAGTAGGTGATGCTGGGTAGGCTGAGATGGACCCTCTATTGAGCAAGTCATGACCACAGATTGTTTTAGAATCTAAAATTAGGAACCAAGTAGCCTAATGTGATATCACATTGACCAAAAGCTGTCTAAGGTTCAAGGCCCTGGTATTATGATCCCAAATTTCCCAGTCCCCTCCCAATAGCATCCTTGTCTCCCTAGAGATCTGCTAATCAGGTGGCTCTCACATGATCCTAATTCCTAATAATTCAACAATTCTGGTTAGTACTCATCATAAAATTGAATGTCCTTATCTTCAAAGAATACTCAAGCTGCTCACTGCAACATGATGTCGAACATAAGCCACATATATGACATACATGACATCCCTTTCTGATCTGCAACCACAGAAGAGGAGAAAACACAGTTTGAGCTCAGAGAACATAAAAGAATTCTCAATATAGAGTTCCAATCAGGCAATAATAAACCAGTGAAGCACTCCTAGTCTGCCTCCTCTGAGCCTGTCACAATGAGAAGAGATCCACTCTTTTTTAGGCAAACTGCAAATGTGCAGTTTGATTCACCCAAACTAGGCTCTCCACTCTTGCTACTTTTGCTGCCCTGCAACATTCCTCATGACAATCCACAACAGAACACAGCCCTATTATACAGGAATCAGGTAGTCAGTCTATGGGGGCCACCATAGGATCTGTCACAGGCAGCCGTATATGGTAGATAAAACAAGCTTTTAAATTAAGAATGATTTCGTTGGCTTGGCCAAGATCCTGAGGAGAAAGCATTCATTCCACAGCCAACATTTGCCTCCCTACTGCCTTCTTCCAATAACATCGCTTCCCCCTCAACCAGGGAAGAAAATTTAGATTCCAAGACATGCTAAACAACCCATTTCTTAACCATCCACCTCATTATACAGCCAACGCTGACAGCAGAGCAAATACCTCCTAACCCAGCCAGGAGCTGGCTGGATGACAGAAGAAATAAGGATTGGCAGTGCTACTATAGCCACCTCTAAATACAGAAAGAAAAAAAGAAACCTTGAAAACTGTCAAATATCCATGGAAGTCACAGCCAATTTATTGTGGAGCTTCCCATACTTCAGCCTGGAGAAAAAGGTAAAGGGTTTAAAACAAGAAACACAGGGAAAACTGATTAAGTCAGAATTCCCTCCTCAATCCTGCAGCCACTCATAAAGAGCCCAGAACAGAAGTTTGTCATTATTAGATTTGCATCTGGACTTCCTAGAATGAAGAGAAGTTCAAACCTTGAGACTGGCGAAGATCCTCAGAGCTAGAACAATGCCCAGAAAAAAAACTATTTCTTCCTGCCTCACCACCAGTGGCTCCAGGACCTGGTGGCTGAGGCCTCTAGATGAAATATCAGAGGCTAATGTGACCATGTCTTGTTCATCTGCCTCCCCAGACATTTTTTAAGCAGCTTGGGGTTTCCAGACAAACAAAGGCTCACACAGCAGAAGATGTGTTTGGGACATAAGACACAATAAATCTCCTCTCTCTAGTTACAGTCATGACTTTGACCATAAATTTTCTTTGTATATTTCCACCTCCTCATGTTTCAGCAAAAGAAAGAAGGAGAATAAGTGGGAAATAGCAGTCAGTGTAAACTCTGGTAAACAAGTACGACTACTTCTGCCACTATTCAACAGTGCCCACAGAGCAGCAGACATCCTATGACCATAGGACTATCGGACCTCCTCAGTAGACTAGCCTTTTGGGATAGACACATAATTTGTTTCCTGGGCAGGCTAAAAAGATGGGGGTTTTTTTTAGAGGTGAAAATTGCACAAGAGGAGAAACCAAGATGGTGACATAAGTGAACACCTAAACTGCTGCCTCGCACATCAATTTCAAAACTGCAGCTAAAAGACAGAATGGACATCATCCAGAACCACAGGAAAGCTGGCTGAGTGGAAATTCTACAACTAAAAGGAAAGAGAGGGGCACACGGAGACTCAGAGGAGCTGCAAAAAGCTGAAGTATGGAGACACATGCGTGCAAAAGACGGGCAGCTGAGTGCCTGGCTGGCTTCCTCTGGCGGAAGGAAGACGGAAACTCCATACTGCACTGAGTCCCAGTTCCGATTGCACTGAACCCCAGTTCCAAGTGAGACTCACACAGGGGGAGTCTGGACTGTCATGAAAAGGGAGAGGTGCACGGAAACTCAGGGGAGCCTCGAAAGGCAGAGGTCTGGAGGCACACATGCAAGTGGACACAGAGAGGACTGACTGCTGATGGTGCCACTGGCTTTATCTAGTGGGAGAAAGATGGAATCTCCCAACTGCGCTGAACTCCAGTTCCAACTGCACTGACCCCAGTTTCGGGTGAGACCCTGGGGACCCAGACTCATACAGGTCCCCAGAGTGTATGGAAACTTAGAGGAGCCATGAAAGGCAGAAGCCTGGAGGCGTGTGCACGTTCGCACAGAGAGGCTGCAGCAATTACTGAGGGACACAGACCCAGGGGCCTCATAGGGCAGGGCTGACAGGAAGCCAAGGCTGTCTGCTCAGCCCTAAGACTCCGTCCCATCCAAGCTGAAAATAGAAACTTTTGCAATTTTGCAAGTCTTATCTCCAGCACAGAAGTTCTCCTGGTGGAGACACAACTGATCCTCGCAGCCAATTGGCCTGGAGGTCATTTCCCTCCAGTGATACCAATAACAATCAAGTGATACCAATAACTACAACAAGGCTGTACACACAGTCCACAAAAGGGTGCACCAAGAGTGTCCCTCAGGTAACTGGGGAGGGGGAGCCACTGGGCCATATAGAACAACTAGCACACAAAGCTACTCTACTAACTCAGGGAAACAGTGAAAATGCGGAGACAAAGGAACAGATCACAAACGAAAGAAATGGAGGAAAACAAACATCTGGACATAGGGTTCAAAAGCACAGTTATAAGGTTTTTCAAGAATTTCCTAGAAAAGACTGATAAATTTAGTGAGACTTTGGAAGATATGAAAAAGGACCAACTAGAAATTAAACATACACTGACTGAAATAAAAAATATTATACAGAGATGTAACAGCAGACTAGAGGAACACAAGAACAAGTCAAAGATTTGAAATACACAAAGAAGCAGAAAACACTCCACTGGAAAAGAAAAAAGAATTTAAAAATTTGAAAATAGTGTAAGGTGCCTCTGGGACAACTTCAAGCATACCAACATCAGAATTATGGGGGTGCCAGAAGAAGAGAGAGAGCAAGATACTGAAAACCTATTTGAAGAATTAATGACTAAAAACTTCCCCCACCTGGTGAAAGAAATAGACTTAAAAGTCCAGGAAGCATACAGAACTCCAAACAAAAGGAGTCCAATGAGGACCACACCAAGACACATCATAATTAAAATGCCAAGAGCAAAAGACAAAGAGAGAATATTAAAAGAAGCAAGAGAAAAACAGTTAATTACCTACAAGGGAGCACCCACTCAATTGTCAGCTGATTCCTCAACAGAAATTATGCAGGCCAGACGGGAGTGGCAGGTAATATTCAAAGTGATGAATAGCAAGAACCTACAACCAAGATTACTCCACCCAACAAAGCTATCACTCAGAATTGAAGGTCAGATAAAGAGTTTCACAGGTAAGAAAAAAAATAAAGGAGTTCATCAACCCAAACCAGTATTATATGAAATGCTTGAAAGATACTCTTTAAGAAGAGGAAGAAGAAGATAAAAATTATGAACAACAAATACATATCTATCAACAAATGAATCTAAAAATCAAGTGAATTAAAAATCTGATTAACAGAATAAACTGATGAATATAATGGAATCAGGGGCCTCGAAAGGGATTGGACTGACAATTCTCACAGGGAAAGGGGAGTGCGGGAAGAGACTGGACAAAAATCGTACACCTATGTATGCGGACCATTGGGGGAGGTAAGGGCAGAGGGTGGGGTGGGAACTAGGTGGAGGGGAGCTATGGGGGGGAAAATAGAAACAATTGTAATAATCTGAACAATAAAGATTTATTAAATTAAAGAACAAAGAAATAGCACCCGAATCCACCTCACTTGGGAAGATTCCTCAAAGCAGGTCTGTTTAAGAACTAGCTGGGCAGAACTGGAAAGATAGATTGGGTTAAGAAGGAAAAAGCACTTATTCAGAAGCTGTAAAATGCTCTGAACAGGCATCTCAAGGTCTGGTTCCCAATTTAAATCTTTTTAAGGATCTTTGCCTAGAGACAGATGAGTCAACATGGAAATTCAGTATGAGACACAGACACTCACGCAGAGTTGTGGGAAGGTTCAGAGCTGCATGAGCTCGAAAGGGGAACTGAATGGATGGGTTAGTCAGAAGACCACCTGGCACACAGAACTCATCCTCAGCTAAATATTTGAGTGGTGTCACAAGGATACTGGAGGAGAGACTCACCAACCACAATTTTCTCCTCTCATACAAAGTCTCCCTGAAACCAGATACAACTGTTCTGGCAGCAAAGAATGTGCCTGCTCCACAAAGAATGTCACTGCTAGAGAGTGGCTGGGTCAGGACCAGCTGGTGACTACCTTACCTCCCAATGTTGACAATGACACATATGGGGTGGAAATGATAGGTGCAAACCAAGTCCACTTATGCAGGAGTGAGCTTTGACTCTGTTGCTTCTCTACCACTAAGTGAAGCCAGAAGCAACATGAAGAGGTGGACATGTAGTCACACAGCTGGGACCTGTTTCATGAGGAAAATGATTTGTTTTGGTGGCTGGGGAAAATCTTTTTTCCCCCCCTGTAGAGCTATGCCCTCTATAAACTTCTCAAAAAGTATATGCAGCCGAGACCGGTTTGGCTCAGTGGATAGAGCGTTGGCTTGCGGACTGAAAGGTCCCAGGTTCGATTTCGGTTGGGGGCATGTACCTTGCTTGCGGGCACATCTCCACTGTGGGGTGTGCAGGAGGCGGCGGATCTATGTCTCTCTCTCATCGATGTTTCTGACTTTCTATCTCTCTCCCTTCCTCTCTGTAAAAAAATCAATAAAATATTTTTTTAAAGTGTCTTTAAAAAAAAAAGTATATGCAGCAGAGAATGATGGGCAATGGAAGATGATTCTCCTTCCTCCCTCAGGAACATGCCACCCTAGGGGAGTGATGAGCGTGGCAGACTTTACTGATGTGCTAAGACATAGCTGCTACACAGCCTAAATCAGACCTGACAAGCTGCAAGGCAGGCCTAAGGAGACACAAATTGCTGACAAATTTCAATCCTACAATCAGGTCAAGCACCATCCCTATTAGCAAAAACCTGAACATAAAGAGCTGATAAATTCCCTAGGACTGCCCAGCTAAACAGTTAGGTTTCTAGCCTGTACCTCTAAAGTCTATGGCCCCATTTCCACCCCAAAATCAAATAATTAAAAACTCATAATCAAAGCAGTCTACAAGTTACCTCTCCTCTCACATAAAGCTGGTCAAAAATCACAGCTCCCAGATTTAGGACTATGGCTGATCCTGAACTAGTGTCTGCTTATACATATTTCAATCCAATTCATAAAATGAATTGGACCTGCCCCAGTCTCTATGCTAAGGATTCGCTAACAGGAATCAAAAATTTTGAATTTCATGGGGAAAGTGAGCCTTTTGTACTAAAAGGAGACTATGTTCTAACTGGCTTAATATTGATTAAATGTCTCCTTTAGCTGTAAACCCAAATTTAGACAATTCTCCTGGTGTAGAGTTTGTTTCTATAAGCTTTTCAAAATATGTCCTTAGCCAACATATAATATTCTCCATATACTCAAGAATATCTGGTTTGAGGCACTGAGTTATATGGAGCTAGCTATAATGTTCAAAGGGGGAGAAAAAGACCTAAGGGAGACCCATCCTTAGTTGGGGATTTCTGAGAGGGTAACAGGGAATCATGGTGGGGAGTAAGGGAAGCACTCAACTTACATAAGCCAGGAGAGAGAGCTAGATCAATTAAAAAAACAGACCAAGCAATTTGATCCCTTGTTCCACATCCTTGATTGGACATAAAAATTTCTCCCAAGAGGAGGTACTAAAAAGAATATCAAAGGCTCCAAAACAGTTTTCTCAACTTGCATTTTCATGCCCTGGTTTATTCCAACTGACAGGGTTCCTGTCTCTAGCATTACAGCCTATAGAGTGCCTATCTATTCTTTGGGCCTGGAGTGAGAGAGTAGCCCTTCAGCAACTCCTAAAGGTTAGAGTGAGTGACTAATATGCATGTATCATAAGAGACACAGAAGAAATGTAAGAATTTGAGAGAGGAAAACATTTCAGGTTTCAAGGGGCTAGTTTGGAAGGGAATCAGGAAAGGGTCTGTGAAAGAAGTGGTATCTGAGCTTGTTACTGAGGATAAATAATATTTAAATATGTGGAAACTGAAAGGAAGAAAAGGCAGATGATACAGGATGAGCAAAAATATAAAAAAGAGAAAAAGGTATGTGGTAGAAAGAAAATTAACATTGACTGAATGCTAACAATATACCAGGCACTGCTCTACATATATTATCTTACTTAACCTATATCCAATCACAGAAGAAAATGATATCCTATTTCAAGATGAGAAAACTAAGTTTCTAAGAGACTGGGTAACTTGTTTAAGTCTAAGGTAACTCAGCTAGTAAGTGGTGGAGCCATATTTCAAACTCAGTTTCTGGCTAATTCCAAGGCCCAACTTCTAACCATACAATATGGCTTCAGGGTTAGCAAGGTTAGAGAAATAGGTTGGGCCAAGTCATGAGTGGTAATGCGTATCAGGCTAAAAATGTTGAGACTATAATTTAACTACCAGTGGAAAGAAAAATTAAAGTTTTTTTTAGAAGAAATTTTCCTTCCATTCATTCACTCACAATCTGTTATGTGAGCTTGCTAGGTGCCAGGCATCGGGATATAGAGTTAAATAGACACAGTTCTATTCTGTATTTCCATGCTATTTTCATTTAGCATTTATTTAAAATTTGTATTGAATTTTAACATACATACAGGAAAGTACACAAATCCAAGTACACCAGTGTAAACACAATACATATCAAGAACAGAATATTGTCAGAATTCCAGAAGCCTCCTGTGCTCATATTTAGTCACTACCAGCCCCCTCCTCCAAAGGTAATCACTATCCTAAAGTCTAATACCACAGATTACTTTTGCCTATTTCTGAACTTCATATATGAGTTTTATATAAAAAGAATCATATGGTATATATACATTATTTTAAGAAATACATAATCTTGAGGGCACACTCACCCAATTCTAGGACAATATGATAAACATCAAAATTAACTATATGAAATGCTATAGAAAAATATAAAAACAAGTATCTAACTCTACCTGGGGACTCTGGGAAAGGCTTTAAAGGATATGACATCTAAGTTGAGCTCTGAGCATAACTGATAGCCATGACTAGTGCTCTGTTTCAGGAAGATAAACCTGGCAGTGGTATATACAATGGATTCCAAGAAAAAAATGAAAGCAAGGAAACCCTGGGAAAGCTAATACTATAATCTAAACAGTCAAGAGAGGAACAGAGAAAATGAGACAGATAAAAGAAGTCACAGAGACAAAAAAGAGCAATATCTGGCAAATGATCCAATGTGGGAGGTGAGAGAAAAGGAAGAATGACACCATGCTTTTGAGTGGGTGACTAGCAGAATGATGGTGATTTTAATACAAATACAGAACAAAGGAAGAGGAATAGACCCAGAAGGGAAGTTTCAAACATTGGGAAATTGTGATGAAAAATAACTAGTAGATAACTAAGAAAGGGAAGGGTTGGAAGTATAGATATGGAATCATCTGCTTAGAAAGGCTACTGGCTGCCTATTACAAGCCAGGATCATACACAGTACTGGCCTTTCAGTGGTTGCTCAATTAAGGATTCTGGATTAGAGGCTAGGAGAAGTAGATTTGATATTAAAAGAGATGCCTGAGGAGAAGGTTGTAGAAAGAAGAGACAGAGAAAAGAAGGAAAGGAGATAACCAAAGGAAGAAAGGAAGGAAGAAAATTGGGAGAATCTAGAATAATGGAAGCCAAGAAATGAGGAAGTTATTAGAAGGGAGTTTCAAAAAACACTATGGAGAAAAATGAAATAAAGACTGAGGAAAATGTCTGAGGGGGTGGTAGGAGTATAGAAATATTTAACTGTTATCTATTTATATCTCCCCTGTGGCCTATTACCTCTCAAATAATAAGAAAGTGTCTTACAAATAGCCCCATCAGCAACCAGTGGTTCCCACTTATTAGTTGGCTTCACTTAAAATGGAGTAATTATGTTAGTTGCTTCCTTTTGGGTAATTCTGCAAAAGGATTTTCTCTCACAGACAAAAAGTTCCTTCCCAGCCAATATCAAATGTCCACGTTGGTTGGATGGTCAAACAAGCAGTAGGAGTTAGAGAAGGCAGTAGAAAGAAAGGCTGCTTTGCTTATTATTTGGAAGCAAGTAATTTTATACTGAGGCATCAATCAGATTTATTCCATAAGAGTTTATTAAGTATCTTCCTTTACTGATACTTATCCAGGAAATACTGCCAGCTGGAACTAAGGTCTGCTGCCAATGCCTGCTACCTTCCTCTGATTCTAGGCAGGTCAATGACATCCTGGCATTCCTCAGAGACGTTTTTATGTGCTCCTAAAAACCCAGAGGCAAATTCCACCCTTTCAAAGAAGCTGCCCCAAATCCCAGTCCCAGATGTGACGTTTTATAAATCAGCAGGTACAGTCACAGCCTACAAGGAGATCTAAAGTTTCCAAAAGACCAACTACTTGATAAATATACAGATCCAAGCCATGAACATGTCCAGGATATTTCAGGGGGAGGGGAGGAAGCATTTCTCCTGATAAGTATTCAAAAATAGCTCTTGGAAAATATTCCCACAGCAGCCTTGGGCTCCCCTCCCCTAGACTCAAGTTAAAACACTTCGCTGACTTCTTAAGAGAGGGGGCTTCGCCAAGACCGGTTTGGCTCAGTGGATAGAGCGTCAGCTTGCAGACTGAAAAGTCCCAGGTTTGATTCCAGTTGGGGGCATGTACCTTGCTTGCAGGCACATCTCCACAGTGGGGCATGCAGGAGGCGGCTGATAGATGTCTCTCTCATCCATGTTTCTGACGTTCTCTCTCTCTCTCTCTTCCTCTCTGTAAAAAATCAATAAAATATATTTTTTTAAAAAGAGAGAGATGGGGCTTCATCATTTTTTTTTTCCACAAGGGGAATCCCTTTTTCAAGGTTTTTATTATAGCACAAGAAAGAAGTATTTTTGCTTGGGAGAATTACAAGTAAGAACAGAACTTTGCAGGAGAGAACATTCATTTTGTGTCTTAATGATCATTCCTGAGAAAATGCTGATCCATCTCTCAAGCTGACCAGCTGCAATCTTGGATCTCTTGGGATTGCTCCATTTAAGCTCAGCCCTTCTAATCTATAGGCTCACTTCTGTCTCTGCTTATTAAGCTTCTCCGTCCCCAGCTTTCTTTAGCAACAACCTAAGAGCTTCTGGCAAGGCTTTCTCACGACCTACCTCCATGCCTTCTCCTTCACTGTCCCTTCCACCTGGAACACCCACCCACCTGCTGCCACCGCAGTCTCCATTTCTAGAGCTAAAAGTCTCACCTCCTCCTCCAGATTTTTCTGCAGCTAAGCCAAATAAGGTAAAGAATCATATTCATTCCACCCACTCTACCAACATTACTGCCTCATCAGCATTAGCAATGTCATCAAACACTTATTAATAAGTATATATGGCCAGGTACACAGCCAGCCTAGATACAGAAATGCCCTATATCAGTGGACGGTAAACTCATTAGTCAACAGAGCTAAATATAAACAGTACAATGATTTAAATTTCTTTTGAGAGCCAAATTTTTTAAACCTAAACTTCTTCTAACGCCACTCCTTCAAAATAAACTCATCCAGGCTGTGGTATTTTGTGGAAGAGACACACTGAAGGGGCCAAAGAGCTGCATGTGGCTCACGAGCTGCGGTTTACCGACCACAGCCCTATGTGATCTCTTCCCTCAAGCTGCTAACACTCGTATAGGAATGGCATAAGAATAGTTCCTCAAAGTCTACTGAATGTAGTATCAGCTAAAGAAGTACGAATGTCCTATAAACTTAGAGAAATATTCAAATCACAAATAAAGAAAAGTAAAACTAATGATATATCATTATTCTGCCAAAATGGCAAAATTTTTCTAGAATGACAATGTTGGTACAGCATACTCAAATATTCAAAGTACAAATTGAAAAAATTTTCTGAAAACACATCTAGAAGTTTATTAGAAGCCTTCAAAAAGTATAGTGTATACTCTGTAATTTATTTGACTCTACTTTGAGAAAGCTAAGTTAAAAAAATAATCAGAAATGAAAACAGATTTAATGATGTTCATAATAGCTTTGTTTATCTTAGTAAAGAAACAAGAGAAATTGTTTGGAATGTCTACATGATGGAATATTATTAAACTATTAATAATCATTAAATGTTTTTAAAAATATTTAATAACCTAGATAAAGGCACACAAAAACAATCTACATGAGAAAATTTTTAAACTCACATGTAATATGGTCCAGATTCAATAACTTTATATTCATGTGCATACAAATTAGAGGCCTGATGCATGAAATTCGTGCAAGGGTAGGCCTTCCTTCCCCTGACTGCTGGCTTCACAGACCCGGCCCCTGCCCGCACCTGCCTTAGACTGGCATTGCCTATGTCCACCGCCACACACCCCCGTTTCCCCATTCCATGGAGCTCCCTGATCGATCATCCAGCAAAGCGTGGCCTGAGCCTCCCTCTTTGGGGCAATCACGGACACCGCCACCCGCCCTTGATCATCCTGCTGGCCAGTGGCGTGGGTCCCCCTCTGGGAAGCGATCGTGGGGCAATGGCAGGGCCCCCAATCAATCACATTGCACTGGCCTTGGCTGGCCTGGTGCCAGTGCATGTCATAGGGTGATTGTCCAGGCAATCTTTCTTGCTGTTTGGCCATTCGGTCAATTTGCATATTATACTTTTCTTATTATAGATTATATTAAAAACACAGTTAATATTTTGCTGTTATTAGCTTTAGGTATTTGTCTTAGGAAAATAAAAATAGGAATAATTAAGAGAAGATAAAAGAAGCACAGGGAAACTTCTGTGGAAATGCTGATGGGTTTTTCTGACTTCTTAAGCACCCATAAAAAGCTAGCTAAATATTCTGCTAGGTTCTACATTGGGGTCTAGAACACCAGCAATAAAACTATAGCCCCACATTCAAAGATCTTACAAATACACAGAAAAATGAGATGTTACAGCAAACAAGTAACTCCATTAAATCATGGTAAATGCCAATCTAGAAAAAGTATGCACAGAGCCTGGAAGCTTTACACACAAAAAACTTGACACCTGAGTGGGTGTTTTATTTTTAATCTTTATTGTTGAAAGCATTACATATGTCCCTGAGTGGGTTTTAAAAGATGTGAATGAAAACTGAGGTAGGTATCCCTAGCCAAGTGGCTCAGCTGGTAGGAATGTCATCCCATACATTAAAGAAGTTGTGGGTTTAATTCCCAGTCAGGGCACATATCTAGTTTGTAGATTCAGTTCCCAGGGCACATATGGAAGGCAACCAATCAATGTTTCTCTCTCTCTCCCTCCCTTCCTTTTTCTAAAAAAAAAAGAAATCATTAAAAATATGTCCTTGGGTGAGGATTTTAAAAAATATGAGCTAGGTGAAGAAAGAGAAAGAGTATTCCATGTATGGGAAATAGCAAATATAAATCCTCTGAGATTCTGAAAAATAATTTTATATGTTGGAACTGTTGATGAAACAAACAGTAGAAGAGGTAAGACTGCAAAGAAATATTGGGTCTATATCAGGCTTTTCAAATTCTTTTTGTGAAAGGTCTGTTTTTTATTTCCAATATGTCATGGACTGGTAATTTTGATCTATACCCTTAGATTGGCACTGACATGAGACCACTGATCATGTGCTTGATGTCACAGCAATCCAAATTGCCTCTAAATATTCACTTTCAATTTCAGTAATTATTTCAACAGAGACTAGAAACAAACTTCCTGAACTGGGCTGGTCCATGGACCACACTGAGCTGAATCACAAAAGTTTTATTTTATCATGAAAGCTATGTGGAATCATTTAAGTATATTTTTTTCTGGCTTCCTCTTTTTAAATCACAGTTTTAATATATAATTTATAATCCTAAAAGAAAAGGTACTGTTATTCTCTTCATTTTCTGGATTAAGAGAATGTACGTCATTAAGGTTAAAAAACTTTCTCACAATGATACAATGAGAAAAAATACTGGACATTCATATCTCAGGTAAGAGTTAATTCCACTAAAACAACAAAAAGCTCTTGGGATTCAAAAGCTTAATAGGAAAAATGGGCAGAAAAAAAAAAAAAGAACAGATTGTTCACGGAAAAGTAAATACTTAATAGACTTATATGAAAACATGTTTAACTCTACTGATAATAAAATACGTAAATTTAAACTCTACTGAGATACACCATTGCCTAGCAGACTAGCAAAAATCCTAAAGCCGCCGAAACTGGTTTGGCTCAATAGATAGAACATGGGCCTGCGAACTGAAAGGTCCCAGGTTTGATTCCAGTCAAGGGCATGTATCTTGGTTGCGGGTGCATCTCCAGTGTGGGGCGTGCAGGAGGCAGCTGATCAATGTCTCTATCTCACCGATGTTCCTAACTCTCTATCCTTCTCCCTTCCTCTCTGTAAAAATCAATAAAATATATATTTTTTTAAAAATCCTAAAGCCATTCTATTAGGTTTGGGCAGCAAAAAGCACTATCATGAGATGTTATTGGTAGATGTATAAATCGATACAATCTCAGTTGAAGCAGATACCCTTTGGGGTAGTCATTAAAGCTGCTCACAAATCCTTTCCTAGTTCTTTCAGGGTACAAGCACTACTAACTTGAAGTTATATATGGCTTTATGATTTGGTTTAGCTGGGGAAATGTGAGCAAAAGTGACATATTGTATCTTCTGGGCAGGAGTTTTAAGAGGCAGAATGCAATTTACTATGTTCTCTTTCATTTGTTATCTTTTCTTTCCCCCTACCACCAAGACTGGCAATGTTCTCTAGGTACAAGCTATGCCATCAACCTGGTTTGCAGAGAAAACACAATTTAAAGCAGAATATAAGAACATATAGAATGACAAGTAACATGAGTAAAATAAACCTTTGCTGTTTTAAGCCACTGACAAATGGGGGGCAATCTGGCAATATTTATCAAAATTACAAATGCCTTTCCCCTTAGATACATGTGCATACATGCAAAATGACACAAGTAAAAAGTACTCATTTAGAACACAGTTGTTATAACAAGTGACTGGAAACAACCAAACAAATATGAACAGAGACTAGTTAAATACTTGAAATATATTCATATAGGGGAATATTATGCAGCTGTTTACAAAAGAAAAGTACTCTTAGAGCTAATATGGAAGAATCTGTAAGTGAAAAAGCAAAATGTTCTCAGTGTGTATAATATACCATAATTGTAAAAAATAAAAAATTGGGGGGAAATTGGAATATCCTATCTAATAAAATAGTAATATGCAAATTGATCTTCAATACACAAGATGGCTGCCCCCATGTGGTCAAAGATGGTTGCCCCTGCCAAAACTGGTTTGGCTCAGTGGATAGAGCATCAGTCTGTGGACTGAAAGCCCCAAGTTCGATTCCAATCAAGGGCACGTACCTTGGTTGCGGGCACATCCCCAATAGGGGATGTGCAGGAGGCAGCTGATCAATGTTTCTCTCTCATTGATGTTTCTAACTCTCTACCTCTCTCCCTTCCTCTCTGTGAAAAATCAATAAAATACTAAAAAAACAAAGATGGTTGCCCCCATGTGGACACAAGATGGCCAGCAGGGGAGGACAGTTGAGAGGGACCAGGCCTGCAAGGGAAGGCAGTTGGGGGTGATAAGGCTTGCAGGGAAGGGCAGTTAGGGGTGACCAGGCCTGCAGAGGAAAGCAGTTGGGGGGAACCAGGCCTATAGGGGAGGGAAGTTGGTGGGGACCAGGCCTGCAGAGGAGGGCAGCTGGGGGAACCAAGCCTATAGGGGAGGGCAGTTGGGGGAGACCAGGCCTGTAGGGGAGGGCAGTTAGGGGAAATAGGGCTGGCAGGGGAAGTCAGTTAGGGGCAACCAGGCTGGCAAGAGAGGGAAGTTAGGAGTGACTGGGCCAGCAGAGGAGGGGCACTTGGGGGTGATCAGGCTGGCAGAGGAGGGAAGTTAGGGGCAATAGGACTGACAGGGGAGGGCAGTTAGGGGCAACCAGGCCAGCAGGGGAATGATTAGGGGGTGATCAGGCTGACAGGCAGAAGCAGTTAGCAGCAATTAGGCAGGCAAGCAGGCGAGCTGTTGGGAGCCAGCAGTCCTGAATTGTGAGAGGGATCTCAGATTGGAGAGGGTGCAGGCTGGGCTGAGGGACAGCCCTCCCTCTCACCCCCATGCATGAATTTCGTGCACTGGGCCTCTAATATATTCATATTTGCTTACACTTGCATAATGAAATTCTAGAATAATAGAAACTAACAAAAAATATTATCTTGGGGCAGAGTATTAAGGGGTGACTAGATGCAACTTCCCAACTATTCAGGGGGAAAAACTCTTGATGTCATACTTCTTACTGTCTCATAACCTCAAACAATCTGTCAGCAAATGTCATCTTGAGTATAAATGGTGTACTTCTGCCTCTATCTTAACCTGTTATCAAATCCTTCTTTGAACTCTGGCTTATCTTTCTTCTCGTGGCAATACTCAATTAGTTTCCAGTTACATTACCTATGTTAAGAATACATTTATAATTGTCCTCTTATTCAATTAAGTGGCAATGATTCTTAATTACTCATAAGTGAACCATGCCTTTCTCTAAATAATTCCAAGTTTTGGCAACCGTTTTTAGCTATTATTTTTGAGAGACTCTAAAATGCCTTTTAAAAAGAATATCAAACTGTTTCTGCTCCAATACATATTCTTATTTTTCTCATTCAGAACTCCTCTTTTATGTGAAGGCTATTTATTTTATTTTCCTTTATAATAAGAATTACAAGACTCTTATTTCTTAAAAATTAGAAATAAAATATTAATAAGTATTATGACATTGACTCTTATTTTTGAAATTGGCATTTCATTATTTTTTGAAATTATAGTTTATAGAATGATTTGAAAGTCTAGTTCCACATCTATTATTTGAAGATTTAGTTTTCATAGCTGTCACAGCTAAAAAATATATTGATACACTAGTCAAGTGAAAAATGTACAATTATGTCCTACATGACAAAGATTTTGTTGAAATTTGGCTTTTTTTATCTTCTCTGATGTCTTACAAAATAGTCAGAAATACTTTTATATTTCTAACAAATAAGTTCAAATCTCATTAAAACTATGATTTAATACATTAATAGCCTCTTTCCAAGATTTTAAAATATACAGTTATGAGTTTTTGTAAAACTCATTGTTTCTAATAACAAAAACACACACACACACACACCCAGAAGCGTTTTCAAAGATGTATATGGAAAATGCTCCCTTCAAAGCAGCTACTTTTTCAATCATTTTTAAAATATCATCTTCTTGCTAAAGGGCCAAATGAACAGTGCTTATACAAAGGACAATTTAAAATAAATGATAGTAAGGAATTCATGTAATAAATTAGGAATCAATGAGTCCACATTGATATAAATTGATGGGAGAAAAACGGTATCTCTTCCTCATAGTAGAATGCCAATTAATGAATGTAGAAAGCATAACAGAAATAGAAAGTTACCATTTGGCTGATTATGGCACTGAAAATAGTATATAACTATCTGCAGACTCTTGACCCACTAGGTGTATTTGACTTGCATTAATCAGCATAGATGGAAGTCAATGGCCATCTCCCATCATCTCTTAGGCTCTGGTTTACTTGTCGTATATTCCCAGAAACACACTAAAAAAATGACTAATCTGATTGCTTCTTTGGCACCATATGTATCCCAATTTCAAAGGAAAAATTATTCCAACTAGACTAGAACAACAGATTTCCTACCTCCTGCAGCTGGAGTCGAACCTTGGTAACTGCTCGGATCCAATGTGCTCTGGCTTGGGTAAATGGCGAAGAGGCAGTCTCCTCAGGAAAACTTATTAAAAAAAAAAAAAAAAGAATAGTCCTTAAAATAGTTCAGGCCACACGGTAACAGGTAAAACTGCCGAATATCTAAAATAAAATTATATTCATGCCTACACTTGTTTAGTGATTCAGGCCATTAAAATAGCATGAATATCCAATGTGGAAAAAAATAATCTTGACAACTCCTTTGAGCTTTTAATCTATTCCTTCTCTTCCTTTCCCTGTTTTTCACTCATCCAATGAGGTAGAGTTCACTAGGACAGTCAGGGATCAGGATTCTAGCAGCAATGGCAAGGGTCTAAATTAATGTCTAGAATTAAAACTGTGCAGAGAGGTGTGGAATAACTCTCTCACCTCACCTCTTAAGAGCAACTATCTCCTTTAGGGGTCCTACATGGTATCCTTAGGGCAGAATTTTGTTCCTGAAAACCCCTGCTGCTCTACTAAGTATTTGGGAAGGCTTACCAATTCCTAGACTACATCAAAACTACTAAGAAAAAAAACATAGACCTTTTCTGCCTCAGGAACATCCTCAGTGAAATGAACAATAAATGTAACAAAGCAGCTTTGAGACAAAAATACTACCCTGTATTAGAACAAGTCATCATTCAGGTCCTTAACTATAGAATAGTGGTTGATTCTTGATGATAATACTTCTCCCATCTCCCACTGTAGTATACTGCCAAAGGCAACAAACAAGTATCTACCATCTAGACATGTAAAAATGTATATATTGGGCTCTAATGTCATCTAACTGGATCAATTGTTTTAAAACATTTGTAAGCCCTTTTGGCCAAGGTAGAACTGGAATTCACTTGCACAGCTAGGATCTGAAAGGACACAGCCAGTAGAGAAGGACAAATGCTCATGCTGGTCACTTCTGCTGCTCTACCAACAACTCTACACAGACAACAGTATCTGCCAAGTTTAAATTAACAGGGAATAAAAATTTAATGCTACTCTAACCATGAAATGGAATTAGAATAAAATGTACTAACAAACTGGTAAAAGAAACTCATATACTGACAGTTTCCTTATAAGAATATTACACGCATCGGCAGTTCCAGTTCCTGCTTGTACAAGAAACAGCCGTGACCACAACTTCAGTTGATGTGGATCACCCAACTTCAGGAATTTGGCTAGCACTGACCTCCAGGATGCTGACACTAAAAATCCATATCAGGACCAGCAAGGACACTGCCTGCGTGTCCACAGCCCCTCCTCCTCATCTCTTTGTTCCACTTTCCTTCTTCCTCCCAATAAAAACCCCAGATGAGGGGTGAGTTAGATCTGACTTTGATATCAATTCTAAGATGGGCCTTGTGACAAGTCCCCCATCTTTTCAGGTTACCAGCCCTTGAATAATTCTCTTTCCTTTTTCACCAGCATCTGTCTCACAAGTTTGGCTTTCATGGTGGCAGGCAATAGAACCTTGGTTTCGGTTACATAAGGTCTACAGAGTCATTTTTCAGTGGGTCGAGTGAAAAAGCTGGTCGAGAGCTCAATTTCCTGGATGTTTCATCTATTAGATGAGCTACCAGAGATAATAAAGATTAAAAAAAAGGAAGAGAAAATAGGTTTATACTTTGAGTGGATGGAGTTGACATACCAACCATTCTCTCACTTTTTAAAAATATATATTTTATTGATTTTTTTACAGAGAGGAAGTGAGAGGGATAGAGAGCTAGAAACATCAATCAGCTGCCTTCTGCACACCCCCTACTGGGTATGTGCCCACAACCAAGGTGCATGCCCTGACCGGAATCGAACCAGGGACTCTTGAGTCCGCAGGCCAATGCTCTATCCACTGAACCAAACCAGTTAGGGCCCATTCTCTCACTTTTACCTCATAATCAGCATTCATTGCTCTTATCTTTTAGTGTGAAGCTTTATTATTAGATATTGACATTTGAGACTCTAAGTCACACCTACTCCTTATCACTCTCCATAAGTGGTTTTTAAAAGGGGCTACAGAAATCTGGCAATATCTAGAAACATGTTTGGTTGTCACACTAAGGGTTGCTACTGGCATCTAGAGTGTACAGACCAGGGATATTACTAAACATTCTACAATGCACCCAATAGCTCCTCAAAATGAAGAGTTATCTGGCCCAAAATGTCAATAATTCCAAGACTGAGAAATCCTGCTCTGTCCCAACCTATCAGCAACATTACTGACCAATTTAGCTCAATAATAACAGTCAAACTCTGAACTAAGTTTCATTGTAAGACTGTTAAAAGGAAACATTTAAATTTTTTCTTATAGGTATAATTGCCAGATACACTGCTAGGCCTTGAGGAGTCTGAGGGGTGAATTAGATTTGGCTTTGATATCAAGTCTATCTCAACTCTGTCCTGGTTTTCTCAGCCACGGGGAAAAACACACACACACAAAACAAAAAACAATGTTCATAAAATCATTTTAAATATTAATATACTTGGAAGTCTATTTTATTCTAAGCAGCTCCTTTGAAGGAAATAATCTGCAGGGCTCAGGTCAGTTCCACACTCAGAGGCTACCATATATGGGGTCAACTAGTAAGCCAAGAACTTCAAATTCAAAAAAAAGCCTGGTATATTATAGTTAACTACAAAGATCCCAAATATTCTGAAGAGATATTTAAAATATCTTGGGACATATACCAAAAATCAAAGGGAGCAATGTAGAGCTAAGCCTCAGTAACCTGATCACTACCAAACCCAACTGAAGTGGGGGGTGGGGGGGTGAAAAGCACATATTCAGCAATATAACAAGGTAGGACTGAGGAAAGCTTGTGAGCTCCTCAAGCAGCCATCACCTACCTCTCTTGGGGACCTTGGACATGGTCTTTTTGTAGCACCAGATCTGGGGTAGGCTGGGTTGTGATATCTTTCATCTCCTTGGGTTCACATGCTCTCCCCTTCTCTTCTTCACCAGTCACCTCCAAGGTTTTCTCTTGTTCTCCAGAACCCACTTGGACATCTCTAGAGAAGCTACCAGAGCTGTGGCGGGAATGAATGGAGTCCCTCTCCCGACGGTCATCATCTTGTTCATGACACTGGTCTAGTTCACTCAGCTGAGAGCTTCCTTGGCTCACATTACAGGAGGAGCTATACCTACTACTGCTGGTAGGGCTGTGGGAAGGAGAGGAATACAGATGAGTAAGTAAGTGTAAACTAAGGATCAGAATAAAAGTAATAGATTAATCCAGGAAATAATGATTGTATCAATGGCAAGAATCACAAACAGGAGGTTCCTGGGAATGGAGGACCAAACTTTTCAATCTAGAACTAGTCTCTACTCAGCAGTCACAACAGGGGAAAAAAAACACATGCTGGGTTCTTAAACAGCACTTAACCTCAACACAGAAATTGACTTTGAAGAATGCCTTGTCTTAATGTGATATTCATAAGTAGATTAAAAATTACTCAAGTCTATTGTAAAAAGTCTAAAATTCTTTACTCAGACTTCTAAAGAAACTTGTCCAGTGGCTGTGATTAAAGTTTTCTAATTTTCACATAATAAAATACATGAACTCTACTTCCTTTTGTGGTTATTTGTTAAATTGAGGTCCCCTTTCCTTCCTGTACAATTGTTAATGTGGATGCCTGTGCTTAGGATGAGCAAAGGACAGTAGACATGTCCTTCAATTATCTCTCAGACATCTGCATAATAAGGTAATGGAAGCCACTGAGAGATGGAGGTTAGGATCAAGAAATTCCTCATGGGATTTCACTGACCATTCATCTCATGGATGTTACAATGATATTCCTGATAGCACACAGAATGTCCCATAGATAAACTTGTCCATCTGTAACTAAGTTGCTCTCAGGACATTGCTTTATTTTGGATAAAGTGGACAAAGTCCAACTCCAGGATCTAGGTCAGGGCCATATTAATGAATTTCTGTACCTGATGAGAGATCAACCTAACCCTCTCTCAAACACCCGAATTCCCATACCCAGAAAGGAAATTTGTTCCCCTGCTATGTGAGTTAGCAGCTGTAGCAGATGTAGCTGTGACTCACGTCCAAAAAGAGCAGTACCCAGAAGTTACTCCCTTCAGCCATATGTAGAATCTAAAATATTCTGACCTATTCAAGATAGAGGACTTAGTGATAATCTACAAGACCTGTCCCAGCCAATTTGGATAGTTCCATCCAAGACAGGGGCCCTCATTTTACTTCTGGCATCCTACTGGAAAGCCAGAGAGTCAAGCCTTCAACTAAAGGGCTTATATTTACTCTTGGTCAAATGAAGATACATGGTTGTTTTCCAGTAATATTTTCCCAAGGTTCCTCTTAATTACCTGGTATTCTCAGTTCTCTCTCTCTCTCTCTCTCTCTCTCTCGCTCTCGCTCTCTCCCTCTCCCCTGACCAGCCTCTTTGGATAGTTTTTGACCAGAGATCAAAGCATCATTCTTAAACTGCACTGTATGGTGCTTCTTAGGAGAAATAATAGTACCCTTGATAGACCTGACAATGGTCCAGAATGAAGAACTACAGCAAATAATAGCCCTGAGCTCCTGTGAGACTTCATTCAAACAATTTATCAGACACAAGTCTCATAGATAATAAAAGGCACAGACTGGAAAAAGCTATGCAAATTCATGTGGAATAGGACATAGAATTTAGATTATCTCAAGCCATCCTTTGTACTTTGTATTTTACTTAATACCCTCATTGCCACTGAAGAAAGTATCTTAGAAGACTTGGAAAAGGGAAATAAAGTAGGTCTCTCCTCAGCTATTACAGTTATAAGTGCTGAAGGCCCAAAGAAGCATCCTAGCCCATCATGTGGTTGTAATTAATACATACTACTCAACTACTTGTTGCCTCTTCCTCCCCTCCCTTCTCCATTCCATGTTACATAAGGCAGAGCAAATCAGAGTGAGTAAATGTCAGGGCCTACCCTTTCCTTTAAGTAGGAAACTCCTTGTTCCAATAAATAAATTTAAGTTTGGCAGTAAAGAGAAGGGAGAGGATGAAAAGACCCACACATTATTTTTTGTTACTTAATCTCTAATTAACATGAAATTCAAGTGCTAGGAAAGACAGAGGAAGGAGGAAAAGCAGGCTATATCTAATCTACCTCTAAGTCACTGCATCATAAATGATCAATTCCTTGAAATCATTTATGATGCTTTAGTTGAGAACAGGCCTTTCATTGGTCTTTGTTTCCTTGATGCCATGTGGAGTAACTGGCAGCTGTCCATTCAAAACAGAGTCAGAGCCAGCAGGCATTGCCTCCCCTCCTTGTGTTTCTGGCTGGTGAAGTAGCTTAGAAACAGTACAGTGCTCTTCCTCACGACTCCCTGAAGGACTGGTGAGGCCAGAGAGGTTGCCTTTGATATTCCTGTCTTCTCCAGATGCTGGGCTTTCCACTTCTCCAAGCCCTGAAAACCCATGAGCATCTATACTTGGCTTGGCCTCGAGCTGATTAGAGGTCACAGAGAGCTGAGCAGAGATCTTAGCTGGGTGAGCACTGGCCCCAGACATTTGAGAAGATTCCAAGGCTTTGTCAGCTTCACTGGAGTTAAGGTCCTGATCACTGCTGATAATCAAAACTGGAGTGAAGGATTCTGTAGGCATTTGTTCAGGGTCCCCTTTGTGGTCTTTTGGCCAGGGGAATAAAAGATCCAGCTTCTTTCCAAACCTTAGTTTAGTATCATTTGCCACTATACCGCCTTTTCTCTCATTACCTCCCTCAAACAGAGTTGACAACTTCTTAAAACCAGACATTAAACCAGTCTCTGCTCCCCTATTGCCAGAGGAGGAAGGTGGGGAAAAGAAAGAACTTAGTGGTTTCCCATAGTCAGCAGCGGAGGATGGGAAATGGAGCTTTGGCCAATTGGTCATGTCTGGGATCTCAAAACGTGATCTTGGCTGCTCTGTTTCCTGGAGCGCTGCAGGTGGATCTTTCTGGGCATCAAATATCTCATAACTTTCTTTGGCACAAAGCACAGGTTCCTCCCACAGAGGCTGAGAAAGGGATCCTTGCGTTTCCAGTGTGGCACTCTGACCAACTGAACTTGCCTCACTGAACAGTGTTGTGGTACTGGTTCCTAGTGAATTGGTTGCCTGTAGCTCTAACATGTTTTGTTCTGTGAAGGCAGATTGCATAGCTGGCTTTGGCTCAAGAGGAAGAAGTGGCTGAATTGGAGAAGGAAGGTCTTGGGCAATCCAGGTAGGATCTGGATGGGACTGTGTTGTCAATGGAATATGCTCTGCTTCAAATGATGTCTCTGTGTCTGTGCCCTGCAACACCCCCATGTCTCCTTCATCACTCAGAGATAATACTCCTTGACCAGTATCATCTCCTGATATAGAAGATGTAGCCCCAATTGTTTCAGAATCCTGGGGTTCTGGAATATTGTCAGGAATATTTTTTTCCATTTCAGTCATTAGTTTTAGATCATCTGTCAAGGTATGGTCAGGAATATTACCGTTTTCCACTTCGGTTGTTAGGTTAGGACCATTTGTCAAGGTCTCTGAGTCTGACTTGGTTCTGAGCACAGTCATTCTATAGTCACTGAGAGCAGAGTCTAAATTGAATGATGCAGAAGCAGCCTCTTTCCATAAATTGTCTGGAGGTGCTGATCCGACAGCATCTCTGGAACTACCATTTTGAAGCCATGCAGTAGCTGGGATAGATGATTCTTGTTTGTATGTGTCTGGTTTGGGACTTTTGAAAATTCCAAATAACTCACCTTTGAGTGGTGGAGATGATGCACCAGAAGCAAGGGAGAAAAAAGAGTTTTTCTTTGGATGTTTAGAAGAGGAGAAAAATCCAGAGAAAGTTTTGGGAGGTTCAATTAAGCTCCCAGAGAAAGATTTCACTTTGTTCACAAACCCTGAAAGCATTTCTACTGAAGAGCCCAACAATGATTTGTCTTCCTCTCTATCTGTGTCTCGGCTCTGGAGGTGCTCTGCACACCGCAGCTCTTCAGAGGAAGAGGTTGGCTCTAGGATCTGTGTTAAGATCTCAACAGGAGCCTTTTCTAATGGCAAGTTCAATGGGTCACCAGAAAAATTTTCATTTTGGTGGTGGTTAGAACAAGTGTCTAAATTGTTGAGTTTTCCAATCAAATGACTATCATGTGGAAAAGACTTGGCCAATGAGCTGCTGAAGAAGGCTTCCTGTATGAAATCTTCTTCATGAGAAGCTACTTCAGAGGTCTCTGGACCAATAAGCAGTGTTTCGGTTTGTGCCTGATATCCTGGTGAATAAGGAGCAATGTCTGTTTGCAACTGATTCAACTGGAAATCTGCTAAAGATATACATGATCCATCATTGGACTCTAGCTTTCCCTGATAGTTCTCCCCTACATTGAGCTCATCATCAAGGAAGGTAATATCAGTGGTGTTGTTAATGGAAACACAGGGTGCCATTTGCTGCTCATTAATTAACTCCTGGACTATGCTAGCTCTATTGCCAGTGGAATCTTCATTCACTGTGCCAGACATGTCTACAAAAACACTTGGCTTCTTACATGGCTGGGAAGTCACTGGAGCAATAGTTGAGAGGCTATGCTTTTCCTCAGGAGTCTGCTGTTTTTCATCCAAAAAGGACAAGCTGAAGAAACTAAAGGAGCTATTATGAGAGGTATCCTTCTTGATGCTTGAATTATTGGGGAAAAAGGAAGGCAGTATGAATAGCCCTTCTGCTTGAGACTTGGTTCTTGGTAGAGTAGCAGAGGCTTGGTTCTCAGATTTTCCGGATCCAGTCAGAAAAGAAAATATACTCTTTCTGGTTGGCAACTCTGGTTGGGATGGAGATATTGTTACAGTTGAAAAATTTAAGTCTTTATCAGAAAAATGATCTTGTTCATTTGAATTTTTTCTGCTCAGAATATCAAAAGATATTTCACTACTTCCTGAAACTTCTGTCACTGTAGACATACCACTAGTTACAATTGAAGACTCTCTTGAAGAATCTTTTAAACAATTTGTTGCAAAAGATGGATTTGGTGACTGCTGGATTAAGTGGTCTCTGGAGGGTACCCCCTTTTCAGTCAAGTTATTGCCCTGGATATCCTTAGTTGATGGTTCCTTTAGCCCAGTATCATCAATAGTAGTCTGCTTATTCAGACTTCTAACACGAACCTTCCCTTTAAAGGAAACTGGTGCAGAAGGAAAGTTCCCAAAATCCTGGATAGTTGGCTTTGTGGGACTGGGACTTGACCTGACCTCATCTTTATTAGTCACTGAAGAAACAGACATATTTTCAGTTGTCTGTGTAGAAGATACATTGGTTTTAAAGAAATCCCCAAGGGTTCCAAAAAAATTTGAAACACTAGAAGATTCATTCTTTTCCTGAGATGTTATTTTTCTATTCTTATCACCATTCTTTTCAAAGTTTGGTGATCCTTCTTTATTCATCTGAGTTTTAAAGAGGTTCAAAAACCTAGGTGCCTGTTTTTCATTTGCTGTTGCACTGACTGATGAGTCTTCTCCCTGACCAAAGAATTTCAATGCACTTTTTAATAATGTTCCCTCAGACTCTTTAGAAGGCTGGTCTTGGGGCATATCACTATTTCTGTGTTCATCCCTACTAAACTGTAATGCAAGAGGAACTGAAACAGAGTCGGTTGTCATGATTTCATCATCTTTTACGGCTAATTTAGCCTGAGGAGTTATTTGACTTACCTGGAAAACAGATTTCAACAGACTTTGTTTTTTCACATGAATGCTTTCATTTAAAGGAAATTCTTGCTTTACATTTTCAGTAAATTCTGGTTGCTGAACATCGCATACTATTTGTCTCTCTGAATATTTAAGATGACTTTCCTCCTCATTTTGGGATTTACTCTCTGATTGCTTACTCAAGATTAATGACTGAAGCTCGTCATTTGTGAACTCTGCCAAGTTTGACTGCTCATCCTTATGTGTGACCAAAGACTCTAAAGATTTGTTCTTTTCAAAATTCAAAGTACTTCTAACTGGAGCACCCGAAGCAGAAAATAATGAAGTCACTTTATTCAACAAGAACATCTCTTCTGTTTGTTGTGGGCTCTTAGTCATATTCTCAAGATGAACCAAAGTAGTACCTTCTTCAGAAGCCTGAAGCCAATGAAAACTGGGAGGGTAAACTAATGAATCCTTAACCACAGCCTGGTTCTTGTCTCCCTCTTTAATTTGATTTTTATTTAAGCCATGATTACCAACATTTTGGGGCTGATTTCTGAGATCCAATGTACAGTCAAAGTCTTTAGAAACACACAGTCTTTCTTCAAAAAATCCAGAATCTCCTTCAAACTTTTGGGAATTACAGACTGAAAAATCTAATGGTCGATCCCTTTGGCTGTACCCTGATTCTTCAAGATCTTGTGAAAATTTTCCTAAATTTAGGTACATTGGTCCCTCACTTCTTGGCAAAACTATAGATAAATCAATAGGGTCATCAGCTGGTTCCTCTCCAACATACCACAATAATTCATCTTCTTTATCTAGTACTCTAAAATTACAGGCAGAAATGCTATCATCCAATATAATACCTGATAAATCATTTGTCTGTAAATCACAATTTAAATACTTTTGATAAGGACAATCAGGTATAAATAAATATGCATACTGTCCAGTAGAATCAGTGAGAAAAGAATAGATATATTGACCATCATGGAACATATAATATCCATAGTTTCCATCCTCTGATGGCCACCACACTCCATTTTCAAGACATGATAACCATTCCTGGTATTCATAACCAACATTTGAAAAAGCAAAGTTTTCATCCATTCTTAATGATTCTTGATCATCTATGGGGTATGAAGTCTTCTCATAACCTGAAGAACTTAAGTCAATGGGTAATTCTTCTAGGGAATTCTCAGTCTCATTAAGATGACAAGAATTTCTACATGAGCTAGCTGCCCACATATCATCTCTTACTAAGTAATCTTCATTAAATACAAACTGATCGAATGATTCATATGGTAAGTCACACCAAATGACACTGTTTGAATTTGTTCTCCACTCCAAGATATTTGCATTTTGATCTTTTTGGCAAAAATTTATTGCTGGGTTTTCTGAATCAGGCCACACAAAACAATCAGCTGATGGAAATGTATTTTGATTCAACATATAATAAACTGGCTGAAGTATTCTGGAATCTTTAGATAAATCTTTTATATCAGAGCCCCATTCATAACAAAAATGATTGTTCATTTCTTCAAAAGCTTGATAGTGGTTTGATCTATTAAGAATGTTAGTATTTAGTATAGGTGGATTTAACTTATTTGAATTTTCATTTAAGTTTGCCTCAACTATATGGTGCGGTGTTGGCCTCTTGACCAAAGATTTTTCTAAGAGGTCTTCCTGAGCATTTGGTACACTGTTCTCAGAAGAGGGGCAATGCTTTTCACTGTTCTGGTTTTTCCATATATAGGGGCAATGATGATTATCAACCCAAGCATCAACTAACGGTATGTTTTCTTTAGGTGAAGATAAAGTTTTTATGAAGCCAGAAGTTTCTTGTTTATCATCATCATTCCTCTGGTTCTCAGAAGTCACACATGAAGTAACAGGGATCTCATCCAAGAATAAATGCTTATTTCCACTTAAATTCTTTATGTCGCCTAAAGACATGGACTTTGCTTCATCTGGTTTATTATAATCAGTCATACCGTTACTGGTTATCAAGTTAAATATTCCTGAGAGTAAGCTTGGGGTATTATTCCTGTGATGAGAATCATCATTTTTCAAATTTAATTCTTGTGTACTAGACAAGTTTTCAAGAGAAGAGAATCTGTTAAACAGGCCAGAAAGGAGGCCTCCTTGGATTCTTTTCTTGGAAGCTTTATCTACAAGTTTGTCTTCACTAATTTCATTAATCAAGGTGGGTTGTGAAATCGAAGTTAATGCTAATGAAGAGTCTGATACTATTAAAGATGTCACTTGTGTACGAGTCTTACTTTCTTCTGAATCAGAAGGCGTATGTTCTTTGGGCACAACAGCAAGGATGGCTAAAGTATCTCTTTCACAGTTCTCTTCTGCTGTATGGTCGCTGGAATTTAATACCTCTACATCCCCAAATTTCTCAAGATCATTATTAGTATTTGGAACTGAATCAGACTTTATTTTATGAAGGGTGTCATCTTTAGGACAATTTTTTTGGTCATTTTTATTCAATTTCTCTGTGTCTCCAAATTTTCCTAGATTATTATGAATATTTGGAACTGAACTAGATTTTATTGAACGTTTGGTATTTTCGTGGCAGTTTCTATGCATCTCTTCATCAATGGCTAATTCTGAGCCATCAAAACTCTGGTCATTGACAGTGATATGGCTGTCAGTGGAAGGAAATTTAAACAAAGAAAAAATGCTTCCTTTCTCTCTTAAATCCTGCTGCTTTTCAGAATGACTAAGAACACCGAGAAATGGAATATGTAATTTTCCACTAAAGGAAAAGGAATGTCCATCTTTCTTAGGGATCCTTTCCCATCCATTTTCCTCCAACTGATGAACTTCCTTAGATTCTGACAAAGTTTCCTTTGAACAGTTTTCAGTGGAAGTGAGTAAAAACTGGCTAAAAGATTTTCTGAGTGGCTCAAGGAAATCATCATCACCAGTAACTCTGTCTCTTTCTAATGCCATTGAAGAAGCCTCTTTATTGGCAGTTCTACTGCCAGCTACACAAGGGTGTCCTGGAGTATCTTTGGCGCATACTAGTACTCTTGGTTCACCTGGTAAGAGAGAGAGGTCTATGTGGGGTTTTCTTTCCAACAGATTCTCAATATCATCTTTCTTACCTGCAGAACTAGCCAAGTTTGAAGATTCACTGACTGCTTCGGAAGACAACAAATCCTCACTTACAGTCATTTGGGACAAGCTTGTACTGTCTCCACTACTCTTATCTAAAGCAATGATGCTACTGTCATTGCCAAGTGTATCTTCCTTTTGACTTGATTCTGAACCACATCCAATGAAGCTTTCCTTTCTTGTTGGTTTGTTCTTATCATTTTTGGTTTCATCCTTTTGTGAAAAGATCTTTAATGGAGTTAGCATGCTGAAAACAGACTTTATAACTGAACTCTGACTCTGTGGAACAGAGTCTCTTCCAAGAGTTTCTGCTGCATCCTGAAAGCTTAAACTTCCAGTTTTAATGCCTATGTGCTCATTTCCAGAGGTTTTGTCACATCTGCCAAAATCTTTATTATCAATTGTTTGAGAAGTTAATGGAGATTGCATGGAAAGATCTTTCTCTGATACTGATTTGGCTCTAGGTCTAGGTCCCGAATTAATTATCTCTATTTTAGTAAGAGTTTCTGTTCTCTCTGGAGCTAAAGAACCCAGCTTTTCCATAGAGAATGTTAGATGCTTTGTGCCCGAGCCCACTTTTTCTGTGAGTGAACTGAACAAAGAACCAACAGCACATTTCACTCCATTCAACTCAGGAAAACAGATGGCCTTGTCCTTGTCATTCTTGACAATGTTTATAGGTGGTATTTGATCCCCAGGTTCTTTTTGTTCTGCATTATCAACAGTATTATTAATTTTATATGTTTTTTTAGTTTTTGAAAGGGAACCATACTTATCAATCTCCTCTTCCTTTTCTGCTAAATATTCTGAAACTGTTTCCACAAAACACTGAAGCTCATCTATTGTATCAATATAGTTCTCCTTAGGTTCATTAGAAGGAAAGGTTATCTCTCCCATGGGACACTCAGACAGATCTCCAAGTGTGCTTGCATTGCTATTCATCCTTTGTAATGGATGAATTGTTGGATTTGCTACATCATATTCTTTAGAAAAGCCTCTAATATGATGGACATTGGATGGATGGCATGTTGGTGACAATAAACCTTCCTGCTTATCAGAAGAAATGGGGGAATCCAGAAGTTCATCAGAAGTACTGCTAGTAGAATCTTCAAGAATATCCAATGGAATGAAGTCAGTGACATGCTGGGTTAAACCAGACGACTTTTCGCAGTTCTTAAAACAACCTGGAAGATCATAATCATGACTTTCCAACTTAGTGGCCCACATGCCACACTTAACTACAAATCCATTTTTGTAGGGGTGCAAAACTGGGTAATTATTTTTCTTCTTTTCAATGTTGCAAAGGTTATAATTTTCACTAGTAGGATACATATTTTTGAAGTTAGTCTTAGTTACTAATCTATCATTATATTGTCTTCTTTCATTGTCTTCCAAATGATTGTACAAGGGTTTCTTTTTCCTTCTTCTATCAATTGTATCATATTTCTGAGGATATCTAGAGGAAACAGATGCTTCAAACTTAAGGTCAAAGTTAGAGGCAGTAGAGAATTCTGTTTCTTGGCTTTGAGAGGGTATCTTTTTCCAGTTCTTATAACTTGGTTGTACTTTTTGGCTGTAACATTTATCAGTTTTTGAAAGAGTTCTAATTCCCTTTACCTGTGCTTCTTTTACGTTTATGTTACTGTTTTCTAGAAACTCTTGTGATGTCTTCCCCTCTATCTGCTCATATATATCTTCTTGCTCTTTATAGTCTACATCAGAGAAAGCTGAAATAATCCTAATTCTGTCAGCTTTAGCCTGTAAGCCTTGTCTAGTGTAAAGGGATAAGTTTGAAGGAATATGAAGCAAAGGAAAAACAGGGAAAAGAAACAAATAAGATTTAGTGCACATCCAATAAGAAAACCAGAATTAGTAAAATTATCAATTTAATAAAAACCATTCAGACTGAAAATAAGGAAATCCACATGATCTTAAATTAATATTATAGCAATGTAGTAAAAGAGTATTTTCCACATAAAAAAAAGAACAGCTGTAATAACTTATAAATACTTCACTAGCTATCATAAGCTTTTTAAAAATCCTTTATTTTCTAAGAAACAAACTAATAAAATGAACATGTCTTAGCAATATACTAGTATAGCAGTGATTTTCAACCTTTTTCATCTCATGGCACACATAAACTAATTACTAAAATTCTGCAACACACCAAAAAAATACATTATATTATTTCTCGATCTGTCAAAAAAGTAGGTATGATTTTTATTCATTCACACCAGATGGCTGCTGTTGTTAGCTGTTGTCATTTTTTTACTTGACAGTCTAAGAGAAAAGGGGTCAATGCCCCTCACTAAATAGTCAGGTATTGCATGTTTTCAAAAATTCTCGCAGCACACCAGTTGAAAATCGATGATATACAGAATATATCCACAATGCCAAGTTTAAAACTGTTAAGTATTCCATGAAAATATAGTGAGGGATTTCAAGAAACCTAAATTTGTTGATAAATATCAGTCTGAAGAGAAGCCAACCTGTTAACCTGCTGAAAGTTATATTTGAGGCAGTGTAGCCAACAATATGGTCAAACACATTTCTTTTAGAAAGAAAAAATATACACATAATAAAAATAGTCTTTGACTATCAGATGTCAAATCTTGTTACAGTACAAAAAAAAGCAAATTATTTAAAATGTTATAATTGTTATTTGTGAACTCTAAGACTTATATACAATAAAATCAAATTTATATTGGATCAATTAAAGAAAAATTTTAGGGAAAAAAATTGCAACTTAAAGTACATCACTAATGCTCCTCTAAGTGTTATTTATTATAGCAGTAGCCCAGGAAGTAAATAAAATTATAATAGGGTATTTATTAGGCAACTGCAGTTGCCCAGCAGAGAATGTAGTCATTTAGGATGATGTGCCATTATTACTACTAGCCTGTTCATTTAATGCTTGCAAATACAGAGGGGAAAGAGGGCCAAAAATGTGTGTGGGGGGGGGAGTTGTGTTTTGTTTTGTTTTTGCTATTATATGTGTATTTTTCTTAAAGTTAAACAACTAAAATCAAATGAATAAAATATACAAATATTTAAATACTAAACCAGCAAAGAGTAGGAACCAACCATAGTAGGATTCCTGGCATGTTTCTTTTTAGAATCAGATTATAAAGAGTGAAAATTCTATTTGATGGTTGATATATGAAAATTTTTTCATTGAAAATATACTCAGTAATGATAGTAAATTGAGACAGGATGCTGTCTAGCAGGTGGACCATCATCTGAGGCTCAGGATATAAATATTTACCAGTTTAGTAAGGTGGGGCAAAAAATGAGATCATCACCCAGCCGGTATGGCTCAGTGGTTGAGCATCAATCCAGGAACCAGGAGGTTACGGTTTGATTCAGTCAAGCAAATGCTGGTGTTTCGGGCTCAATCCCCAGTAGGGGCATGCAGGAAGCAGCCAATCAATGATTCTCTCTCATTATTGTTTCTGTCTCTCTCTCCCTCTCCCTTCCTCTCTCTGAAAACAATAAAAATATTTTTTTTAAGAGATCATCCAAAGGTAAGTGAATTTCAGCAACTAAAATATATGCTAAATTGGAATGGTTCTTAAAAAACTAACTTCCAACCAATGAAACAATTGATTCAGGTAAGGATCATCAATGGATGTTAAAGTCAGTGGGTTAAAGGTTGTTGGGAAAACAGAATATTGGCACAACCTCAGATATAACCCAGAAACCCTTAATTACAAAGGGGAAAGGTAACTACATTAGAAAAATATGGTATATACAAATTTATTAACCAAGAGATAAAACTAAACACCAAAAATGAGGAAAAGTAACCTTATGTGAAGGAAACATCATCTGTACTATTTTTGCCAAAATGTTTAATCTGATTCTAAACGTGAAGAAACAATTGGACAAAAACAAAATTAAGGGCATTCTCACTGGCCTGCCAAAACTGGTTTGGCTCAGTGGATAGAGCGTCAGCCTGCAGACTGAAAGGTCCCAGGTTCAATTCCGGTCAGAGGCATGTATCTTGGTTGCGGGCATGTTCCCAGCAGGGGATGTGCAAGAGGCAGCTGATCAATGTTTCTCTCTCATCGATGTTTCTAGTTCTCTATCTCTCTCCCTTCCTCTCAGTAAAAAATCAATAAAATATATTTAAAAAATAAAGTATCTTCCAATTAAAAAAAAAACTGGCCTGAATACTTCAAAAAAAATGTAGTATCTTAAAAGATCAAAAGAAAAAGAAAGGCCGAAACCAGTTTGGCTGTGGATAGAGTGTCGGCCTGTGGACTCAAGGGTCCCAGGTTCGATTCCGGTCAGGGGCATGTACCTGGGTTGCGGGCACATCCCCAGTAGGGGGCGGCAGGAGGCGGCTGATCGATGTCTCTCTCTCATCCATGTTTCTAACTTTCTATCCCTCTCTCTTCCTCTCTGTGAAAAATCAATAAAATATATTTAAAGAAAAAGAAAGGAAATTTTGTTAATTATAGGAAACTACAGAATCAGGAATATCAAAAATGTTTTGCATCATGATCATTGACTGACTCCTGGATCAAAAAGGAAATATGTATACTAGTATATATATTACCGGAGAAATTAAAATATGGTCTATATATTAAATAATTACATTATTAAATTTCTTGAGTATGATCATAGTATTGAGGTTATGTAAGAGAAAGCTCTTTTTCTTAGGAGTTATATGCTATAGTATTTCTTGGTAAAGTAACATGGTATCTGCAACTTACTTTCTTTTTTCTTTTTTTGAAATATGATTTTATTTTTTTTAATTTTTTAGAGAGAAAGATGAAGAGGGAGAGATAGAAACATACACTGATAAGAAAGAAACATCATAGATCGCTGCCTCCAGAACACACCCTTTTGGGCATCAAGCCTGCAACATGGACATGTCCCTGACAGGGAATCAAACCTATGAGTTCTTGGTTGCTGAGTAGATGCTCAACCACTTAGCCACATCACCTAGCTGCCAACTTAATTTCATATGGTTCAGGGAAAAAAGGTCTGTGTTTTTTAGAAAAAAATGAGATAAATGTGACAGAATGTTAATACAACTGTGAATCTAGGCAATGTGAATATGAGTGCTTATTGTAACTTATTTCTCTAAATTATAAGTTTAACTTTTTTTAAAAGTTAGAGGTGTGGGGGAGCATGTACTTATGTATTTGCTTTTATAGTCAAAAATATATGACAATAATCTATGGAAAGATACATAAAAATGAGGGTGGTAAGAAAACTAAGAAAAGAAGGGAATGGGGTGAAGGAGGATAAAAGGTGTGAGTGGGAGATTCTCTGCTGTATGCTGTATTGTACCTTAACATTTTTTTAACCATGCAAATGTTTCATATATTTAAGAAATTAATAAAATAAAAATTTAAAGGTTCAGCAAAAGCACTGAATCTATTACAGAGAGATCCACAGTGGTTTTCTTCTGAAATTCCCAGGGAAATATTTAGGTAGGAAGGGTTATCCAAACATTTAACAGCTGTGATTTTCTTTTTTTAATTTTGGTAAAGGGTAAATCAAAATCTCTGGGCTAGGCAGAGCAGTGAGCAGGCTTTTCCCAGATATCACCCCCAGTGGGCATTCTCTCACCATTTGAGAATCGCTAATCATAAAGAGAAATATTACAGATGGAAACATATAAATATGAAGGTGTGGAAGAGAAAAAAGATAATTGTACACAAAATAACTGTATCTTGCCCCATCTTACTGCTATACTTCCATTACTACCAAATCCTTGATGTAAGTTGTATCGGAGGCTCAGCATACTAGGAAAAGAAAGTGCTTTGTTTCCAACACCCACCTGAGAGCCCGCCGCTCTGGGTAATCGAGGTCATAATCATAACTTTGCATAGAATCATTGCAAGAGTCCCGGGAACTGCCCTGAAGTAGCAGCTGCTGTGGCAATCGCAGAGGCACAGGGAACTGGTGCACGGAAGCGTTGGGCTGGGAAGTCGAATGGTAAGGAGGCGGGATGCTGTTGCTGGTCTCGCTGCGATAGTCACTATCTCGGTCATCGACAGCACTATCAGGATCTTCAAAAGCTGTGGAACAAGCACAGTCAAAGCTTTATCTAATTCTTCATAACTTTTTCTGCTTCTAACTTAGGTAGCCACAAGCCGTGGGATTAAGAGCAAGCTAAATTGCACCCGAGTCCAGAAGCCATGTACAGAACTGTCTCAATACCCAATAGTTTCTCCCCTATTTATCAAATGAGAGAGAATACTTGGTTTAATTTTAGTGTTGATTCTTAAAGGAGTTGCATTTTCCAATGCAGAATTCTTTGAGATTCTACTTCTCAAGCTATCATAAGCCTAAGGAAAACCTGCTTTTAAATGTCAAAAACAGTCCTTTACTACTACCAAAAGGAGGAAAAAAAAATCGTTTTTCCCTCTTAAGAGAATTTTTTGTTTAAAACTGTCTTGTTTTTAGACTCTAAAATACATGGCTGAACCAAACAAACAGGTCCAACATCAGAAGCTGGCCAAGGAAATCAGGAAGGTCAAGCCAGGGATTCAGTGTCAGCCTAAAGGTCCAGCATTAAGCGATGAACACAACTACAAATCCTGCTCCAAGCAAAAATAAACAATGTGCAACACTGTGCATGGAAAGAGAGCTCAACCTTACTGTGCTTTATAGATTACTACACAGGGAAGCCATTTCTGACACCATCCTCACATGTACCTAACTAATAAATTCCCATATTTCCTTTCTTGCCAAGTTCCCATTTAGCTCGCAATGAGGAAATCCAATATTCACCATCCCAAAAAAGGAGATACTTTTAGCAAACGATGGACTCCTCATATTAGCAATACAAAAATAAACAAACAAAAACACCTTGGTAGTAGTATGGGAAACAGAAACCTCTTGAAGACCATAGGGCTTTGAGATTTTCTCATGAAGGAGATAAGGACCTGCATCCATACAGCAGAAATTAAAAAGGGTTAATGAACTAGGGTAGGAGGAATTCAAGCAGAAATGATAAAACTTAGAAACAAGCCCTGGTTAGTGTGGCTCAGTTGGTTGGGCATCACCCTTCATGCACTGAAAGGTTGCTGATTCAATTCCCGGCTGGAAATGTATGTTTCTTTCTCTCTCTCTCTCTCTCTCTCTCTCTCTCTCTCTCTCTCTCCCTCTCTCTCTCTCAAAATAAAATAAAAATAAAAACTTGGAGACAAATGGAAGGTAACAGGAAAATGACCCTTGGGCTTCTACATTATACAGCCTACTAGGTAATTCCACTAAAAGAGATGGAGCAGCACAAACGTGGGCTTTACACGCAAGGAAGAAAATTTGAACATTGGACTCCAGACAACACTTGTGGATACAGCAGGATAGGATACAGGGGTAAACTTTTCTCATTTGAGTTTAAGGCAACATGTGAGCATAAGAAGGAGAAAAAAAAAAGATGTTAGTGATTAGAATCCCAAGGGGAAAAATCAGTACAAGAAAGAGGCTAGCTAACCTTCAAAATGGGCAGGAACAAGATCAGTCAAAAAATACAAAGCATTCTGATCACATATTAGGAAAAAAGACATTAGAGGCACTGATTTTAATCATTAATGTATTTGTTGTTCTGAAGACTAGAAATGATCAAAGAATGAAAACCAGAATGCCTTTCCGGTTTAATTCTCCATGAACCTACAGAAGGAGTAAGTGTGGGAAAAGTCAGTACTGAATTATTCATGCATACAGGGGGAAGGGACAGATACAAAAAAGAAGACAGAGAAAAAAGTCTACTTAAATTCTGGCAGGAGAAAAATTAGCACATAATCCAGAAAACCAAAAGTGAGTCTCCAAAAAGGAAGCCTTGATAGACAATACTACTGACTGTGAGGCCAGGAGAGAGCAGCTCAGCCAGAAGTAGAAGCCCATGATCCAAAGCCAGGAACTTAGTATAGAGACCCTTAATTTCTCACTGTATCTGACCTATTACTTCTAAATAATCGTGTGTGTGTGTGTGTGTGTGTGTGTGTGTGTGTGTGGTATTCTTTTTATTTTAATACAGTGGTACCTCGAGATTTGAGTGCCCTAACATACGAGATTTCTGAGATACGAGCCATCGAGCCAGCGATTTTTGCTTTGAAATACAAGCAACATTTGAGATAGGCGTAATCGCGCGGATCGGCAGGCTGCACACAACCCAACAGTTTACTGTGACTCAAGCGTCTTATAGTTTCCCACGCCTCAAGTTTACGGAACGAATTAAACTTGTATCTCGAGGTACCACTGGTATCTTTTTATTGATTTCAGAGAGAAAGGGAGAGGGAGGGAGAGAGAGAAAAAAACATCAATGATGAGAGAGAATCATTGATTGGCTGCCTCCTACACTCCCCATACTGGGATTGAGCTCATAACCCCGGCATGTGCCCTTGACCAGAATTGAGCCCTGACCCTTCAGTCCACAGGCTGATTTTCTATCCACTAAACCAAACCGACTAGGGCATGCTTTGCTTTTTTATTTTGCTAGGTTAAGGGGAGGAATATTCCAAAACTTTCCTAAAGGCTGACAGCATTTCTATACAAAAGAAATAAAGTACAAATATTAAGAAATAAAATGCCTATGGAAAGAAAAGATTTGGAATAGAAGGAAAGAGAATATGAAAAGTAGGAAGGAATTGGAGAAAGGAAATATAGGGAAGTGAAATGAGACAAAAGAGAAACAAAAAAAAGAGAATATGGAAGGGAATGACAGAAAATAAACCTGTAAAAGTAAACAGGAAAAGAAATCTAATCTGGGAAAAATCTGGGCTACAGGCACAGAGTAGGCACACAAACAAAACTGAATGAGATACTGAACAGTGAGGCTCTCCGGAGTGCAGCACTCCTGGATTAAGTCCCTGTCTTTAAATCCAGAGTACAGACAGAAATTTACCAGCTGGAGAAGAAAGGAAAAAGAATTCAAACCTTTTTATTTTTCATTAGTTAATTATTTTCTATTTAAGCTAAAACCTTAAGTTATCTGAGCTCTCTTAGGCTGCCTCTGAGCAGTTCCCTAGTGAAAATACTCAGGATTCAAATCGCAAAAATATATATACTCCATGAGAAATTACAGTAACAGGACAAAATTTAGTGCCTTTGCACCTATTGGACACCTATCACTGGTACTCAGCCAAAACCCCTTGCCAGATGGGTAACAACCAGTAATGTTTGCCTAGGGCTGTGTATCTTGCTGGACTACCCACTCTCCAAGTCTAGAACAAAGTTAGCCTATCTGGACTGCTTCAAGCAAAGTGAAACCATGTCATCAGCCTCCTGCTCATTTCACCAAACCAATGACCTCCCCCAGGACAAACCTTCTTCTTCTCACTGCACTCCTTAGTCAAGAAACCAAAGGAGAGGGCTTCCTACACTGGCGGCTGAGGGTACTACTTGTCTCTGGCAAAGAAAACTCAGGAGATCCTGTCAGAATTGTAACTGGGACTTTGATTTAAAATATATTGTACACACACAGTCTTCAAGAAACCAGCCTGAAAGGGATATAACATTTCACTAAAGATAACTCTCTCCTGAGATTTAAGGAGGGGAGGGAGGTGAAAGGAGGGGTGTGAAGTTATATACGCTTGTATGCATGAATATCCAGCTTTATACTTCAGAGAGAGTATGTTAAAGGATAAGATTAAGAAAATTATAAGGAATTCAAATTCTTACGTACTCTGCTGCTCTCCCCAGCCCAGATAGGTCCAGTGACCTAAGAACACCGCAAGTGGTAGCAAGAAGAAGAGTGACAGAGATAATTTTAGGAAGAATTCAAAAATCATTTCCCCGGCCCACCAATTATTATATCTTACCTTATTTGAGCCTTCCCCACTTGTATTCCATTAATTTTACATTAACATGTAAAGAGCATCTGTTTTCTACCAAGCATAAGACAAATCTACATACAAAGTACTCTTGCTCTCTACTTGTCACTATATAAAAAATAACAAAAAACTACTGCTTCCATACTCTTTTTAAACCTCCTCAAGCCTACAATATCATTTAGAAGCTAATATATCCTTTCTTACTCCAAATGAGAAAAATTTAACCTGCCTCTACGAAACCCTTCCTTGTCTCTGTGTTCATTAAACCTGAGCCTACCACAGGAGACAGGCTCAGTCCTGATACAGTGGGAGAGTGATTTTCTTTTCTGGAAGCGGTGGTGTCCAATTTTGCTTCTCTCCATTGAAAGTTAAAAGGTCAAAGAACAATTGCACTCTCTCATTTTTCAATATATAATAAAACAGTGTAACCTGTTGGGTCCTCAGAGATAGCATTTTTTCTCAATTACCTATAAATTTCAAATAAAATCTATTAAAACACAGAAGCTTTGAATGACAGGAGAAATTACGTTTTCTACTCATTTTTCAAAATAAAAAATTCAATATTAATTAAATTTAACCCCTATTCTATACTCAAACTAAATTCGAGGCAACGAATGTGACAAAGAAATCACTAAAAATAGGCCTGTATCCTAAGAATCAATGAATAATTTGGTTTCATATTGGTATTGAAGTCAAAGCTAAGTTATTCTAGCCCTGCCACATATTAGCTATATAATCTTGAAAAAATTGTAATGATTACAAGAGAAAATTAATTTTGTCATATTGCCAGATTTCTGCTTGCCTCATAGGTTCCTGATAAATAGGTAATGGGAGGGTCAGCACACTCTGGCAGCCCTAATGTTGCTAAGAGATCGCCAATGTCTGGGTTAGAAATCCCTCAGAGTTCTGAGGATGCAGTTTCCTTGAAAGCTTGCTATAAGAATCAAAATTCTAGAAGCATCAAATAATGCCAACACAGGCTGGTTTCATTACCTGAGCTAACTTCCATTTCTGGGCATATGGGACTACTAGTTACAGGCTGTTTAATTTAGCTATGTACTTAACTTCAGTTTTCTTCCTATGTACTTAACTTCTTCCTGCCATCAATGTCTTCTTCTCTGAAAGGATACTGTGCCATTTTTAAATTTTAACAATTTATTAAACTTTCTAACCATGGGGAGAGAGAGACTTCAGCTGAAAATTCTCCCAGGCCATAGCACAGTTGTCATAGCAACTGCTAAGGGGTAATTACCTTGTTTCTTTTAAAAAGAAAACTGAAAAATAATCACATAGAACTTCAGAGCAACCTAGATTGCTCCAGGCAAGTAACAATACTGTTTCTCCGTGAAACTCTGGGACCAAAGCAGCCTCTCCTTACAAGACATTGCCTCATTCCTCAATGTTCCACACCACTGCATAGCAGTTTCTTATACATAGTAAGTGGTCAACAAATGCTCATAGCATGAGTAAATCAAACAAGTGATCTGATCCCACTACAAGGTTCATTACTAACCCATTAAAATAACAATAGTTATGCTGTCTGGGCAACCAGTGCCCTATTCTCACTTAAGCCTGTTACCCTTATTATAAGAGAAATAACACCAGATTAATTCAAGCCAGTTACCTTCTCCACCCCCAAAATGCACTAAAACATTTCACTAACCAGTAGAACAATTAATGAGGACAGTTAGATTTTTACTAGTACCAAGAAAGGGAGGGGGGAAATGTTTCAGGTTAAATAAAATTATACATACAAAAGCACATTTAGTGAACTGATAATAATGCTAGCATATTTGAAAAAGAGGCTTCAGGGTAGGGGCATGCAGTAGGCAGCCGATCAATGTATTGCTCTCAGATGGCTGTTTCTCTTCCTCCTTCTTCCTTCTCCTCTCTAAAAATAAATTTAAAAAGCTTTTTTTAAAAAAAAAATAATTCATGAGTTCATAGTGAGTCACAAAGAAAAGTAGGATAAAAGAGGAAAAGGCAGCTATTCAATGTAAAAGTAATGAGAGAATTAGAATATCAACCATCAATGTGGCTATGATCATAACAGATTCTAATATCCTATTTAATAAAGAAAAATATGCAAACTGACCATCACTCCAACACACAAGATGGCTGCCACAAGATGGCCGGCAGGGGAGGGCAGTTGGGGGCAACCAGGCCTGCAGGGAAGGACAGTTGGGGAGGGATCCAGGCCTGCAGGGGAGGGGAGTTGAGGGTAACTAGGCCAACAGGGGAGGGCAGTTAGGGGCAATCGGGCTGGCAGGGAAGCAGTTAAGTGTCGGTCAGGCTGGCAGGGGAGTGGTTAGGGGGTGATCAGACAGGCAGGAAGGTGAGCAGTTAGGAGCCAGCAGTCCTGGATTGTGAGCAGGGTCCCAGATTAGAGAGGGTTCAGGCTGGACTGAGGGAAACCCCCACCCCATGCACAAATGTGCACCAGGCCTCTAGTTAATGAATAAAAAGTTATGAGAAAATAGGATATGAACACCCAATCTCAAAGAGGTATGCCCCCCCATCAAATTATTTATTAATTACAAAGGGGGAGGGGGCAGAATACCCTAAAAATGGAAAGATCCAGAAAAGACCATCTGAACTAATTATTAACATCAAAATCACAAATAATTTTTAAAAAAATTAGTATCAGTTATGTAGTAACCAGAATCTAATTATAAAAAAAACAATAGAACAAATCCAGATTTTAGGAAATTTTATAAGACAATTTAACTGGATCCTTGCCAATTGTCTTATAGAATGTGTGTGGAACTCTTTAACCTTTTGCAAGAGCAGCTATTTGTGAAGAGAGGTTAGCCCATCCATTCATTATCTATCCCCTGGGGAGGGAAAAGATGAATAAAGTTTGAGGATGCTGGCAAAAAAATAATGGGAGCCAGACAGGTTAGATGTCTACCTAAGCAGGAGAATTGCTAATCTGAACTCTATATCTATCTATAGGTACAATCTAGAGCTCATTTAGACCAATTCTTCTTTTGTATACATCAAGAAACTAAAGTAGAGAGAAACCAAGATGGTGGCATAGGAAAACACCTAAACTGCTGCCTCACACAATATCAAAACTATAACTAAAAGACAAAACAGACACCATCCAGAACCACAGGAAAGCTGGCTGAGTCGAAATTCTAAAACTAGAAGGAAAAAGGAAAGCACATAGAGACTCAGAGGAGCTGCAAAAGGCTGAGGTATGAAAATGCACACGTGGACAGGATGGATGGCTGTGTGCACAGGCAGCTGAGTGCGCGGCTGGCTTTCTAAAGAAGAAAGGGAGACGGAAGTGCCCAAATGCCCTGAACTCCAGTCCCGGGTGAGACTCTGGGAAACCAGAGTCATTCGGGGGGAATCTGGACTGTCAGGAAAAGAAAAAGCACATTGAGACTTGGGTGCTGTGGAAGGCAGAAGTCCGGAGGCGCACGTGCAGAGAGGACTGACTGCTGAATGCACGGGCAGCTGAGTGCACAGTTGGCTTTCTAAAGCAAGAGAAAGATGGAAGCTCCCGACTGCACTGAACTCCAGTTCTGGGTGAGTTTCTGGGAACCCAGACTCATTCAGGGAGAAACTGGACTGTCTGGTAGTGGGCGAAACTCGAGGGTGGCTTTCTCTCAGAGGTACTTGCAGTGATTACCGAAGGACACTGAGACCCATGGGCCTCATAGAGCAGGAAAACAAGGCTGTCTGCTCTGCCCTGAAACTCAGTCCCATCCAAGCTAAGCATAGTGGCTTTTGCAATTTTGCAAATCTTACCTCAAAAGGGTGTCTCCAGCATAGAAGTTTTCCCAGAATAGACACAGCTGATCCTCAGAGCCAATTGGCCTAGAGGTCAACTCCTCCTAGTGATACCAACAACAATCAGGATTTAACTACAACAAGGCTGAGCAAACAATCCACAAAGGTGTCCACTTCAGGTAACTGGGGAGGCTGAGCCACTGTGCCCTATAGGACACCTACCACACAAAGCTACTCTATCAACTCAGGGAAGCAGTGAAAATGCAGAGACAAAGGAACAGATCCCAAATGAAAGACATGGAAGAAAACAAACAACTGGATATAGAGTTCAAAACCACGGTTATAAGGGTTTTTAAGAATTTCCTAGAAAAGGCTGATAAATTTAGTGAGACCCTTGAAGATATGAAAAAGGACCAACTAGAAATTAAACATACACTGACTGAAATAAAAAATATTATACAGAGACCTAACAGCAGACTAGAGGAATGCAAGAATCAAGCCAAAGATTTGAAATACAAAGAAGCAAAAAGACACTCAGCCAGAAAAGCAAAAAGAATCCAAAAATTTGAAGATAGTGTAAGGAGCCTCTGGGACAACCTCAACCATACCAACATCAGAATTATGGAGGTGCTAGAAGAAAAGAGAGAGCAAGATACTAAAAACCTATTTGAAGTAATAATGACTGAAAACTTCTTGCACTTGGTGAAAGAAATAGATTTACAAGTCCAGAAAACACACAGAACACCAAACAAAAGGGATCCAAAGAGGACCACACCAAGACACATCATAATTAAAATTCCAAGAGCAAAAGACAAAGAGAGAATCTTAAAAGCAGTAAGAGAAAAACAGTTAATTACAGTGGTACCTCGAGATACGAGTTTAATTCGTTCAGTAACCTTGAGGCATGAGAAACTATGAGAGGCTTGAGTCTCGGTAAACTGGTGGGTCGTGTACAGCTGGCCGATCCGCACAATGACTCCTATCTCAAATGTTGCTCGTATTTAAAAGCAAAAATCGCTCGCTCAACGACTCGTATCTCAAAAATCTCGTATGTTAGGGCACTCGTATCTCGAGGTACCACTGTACCTACAAGAGAGCACCCATATGATTGTCAGCTGATTTCTCAATAGAAACTATGCAAACCAGAAGGGAGTGACAAGAAATATTCAAAGTGATGAATAGCAAGAACCTACAACCAAGATTACTCTACCCAGCAAAGCTATCATTCAGAATTGAAGGTCAGATAAAGAGCTTCACAGATAAGAAAAAACTAAAGGAGTTCATAAACACCAAACCAGTATTATATGAAATGCTGAAAGGTATTCTTTAAGAAAAGGAAAAAAGGAGAGAAAAGTAAAGATAGAAATTATAAACAACAAATACATATCTATCAATAAATGAATCTAAAAATCAAGTGAATAAAAATCTGATCAACAGAACAAATTGGTGAATATAATAGAATCAGGGGCATAGAAAGGGAGTGGACTGACAATTCTCAGGGGGAAAGGGGTGAGGGAGTGCAGGAAGAGACTGGACAAAAAGCGTACACCTATGGATGGGGACAGTAAGGGATAGGTAAGGGCAGAAGGTGGGGTGGGAACTGGGTAGAGGGGAGCTATGGGGGCGGGGGGAGAGGAACAATTGTAATTATCTGAACAATAAAGATTTATTAAATTTTTAAAAAAGAAAACTAAAGTAGACAAGCGGAAAGACTTCCAAAGACACTCAGACGACAGCAAACAGCAAACACAGATCTAGAACAAGGACTCAGTGACTCCATTACCCCCTTAATAACTTTTAAGTAGTAAAAGTAACTTAGTTAATTATTTAGAAAGTATAAGAACTGGGTTTACTTAGATGTTTCTCTCTCTCCTTCTCGCTTTCTCTCTGAAATCAATCAGATTCACTGGATCACACTTACCCAACTATGAGATACTGGCCAAGGCCCTTCCTCTTAAATCTTAACTGGCGGCCCTAACCAGTTTGTCTTAGTAGATAGAGCATTGGCCTGCAGACTGAAGGGTCCCAGGTTCAACTCTGGCCAAGGGCACATGCCTATGTTGTGGGCTCAATCCCCATTACGGGGTGTGCAGGAGGCAGTCGATCAATGATTCTCTTTCATCATTGATGTTTGTATCTCTCTCTCTCCCTTCCTTTCTAAAATCAATAAAAATATATTTTTTAAAAAAGTCATAATCCCACTACCAGAGACAAATTTGGTTAATATTTTGGTGCCTCTTTTTTTTCAGATATTTTTCCTCCAATTATATAGATTTGTTTCCCTAAGTGTATTAGTTGCTCCAGCTACCATAACAAAATGCCATAGAATGGTTGGCTTAAAACAGAAATTTATTTTTTCAGTTTCTAGAGACTGAAAAATCAAAGATCAAAGTTCTGGCAGGATTCAGGGGTGAAAGCCCTCTTCCTCACTTGCAAATGGCCATCTTCTTGCTGTGTCCTCACATGACAGAGAGAGCTCTGGTGTCTCTTTTTATTTATTTATTTATTTATTTATTTAATTCTCACCCAAGGATATTTTTTCCATTTATTTTTAGAGAGTGGGAGGGAGCGAGGGAGGGAAGGAGGGAGAGAGGAGGAAGAAGAGGAGAGAGGGAGAGAGAGAAGAATACATGCAAGAGACACATCAATTGATTGTAGCAAGAGAAAAACAGTTAATTATCTACATCGACTGGTGCCAGGGATCGAACCTGCAACCCAGATATGTGTCCTTGACTCAGAACCTGAGATCCTTTGGTGGACAGGCTAACACTTTAGCCACACTAACCAGGGCTCTTCCTCTTTTTAAAGGGCACCAGCCCTATCAGATTAGAGCCGCACCCTATGAAATCATTTAACCTTTAACACTTCCTCACAAACTCTATCTCTAAATACAGTCAAATTGAGGGGTTAGGCCTTCAACATGAGTTTTAGGGGACACAATTCAGCCCAAAAGCATTCTGCTTCTGTCCCAAAGCCACAAATTCAGATCCTAATCACCTTCAAAATATATTCATTCCATCCCATCAGCCCCAAAAGTCTTAACTCATTCCAGCATCAACTCAAGTCTAAAAGTCTCATTTGAATATCAACTAAATCAGCCCAGCTGGCAAGGCTCAATGGTTGAGCACTGATCTATGAAACAGGAGGTCACAGTTCAATATTTGGTCAGGGCACATGCCCGGGTTGCAGGCTTAATCCCCAGTGTGGGGTGTGCAGGAGGCACGTGGTCAATGATTCTCTCTCTCCTTCTCCCTTTCTCTCTGAAATCAATAAAGACCTATTTTAAGAAGAAACATACAGAGAGAGAAATTTTCATCAAGTTAGTGACAGAAAAATAAAAATAAAAATTTGCTCATTACAATAACTTTGGAAAGGACCTATAGACTTTAAATTCACAGCCTGATCTTCTTTGTCTCTATAACCCTAAATGTTTGACAAATTCTATGTCCTAAATAACCACAAAGGGGGAAGAGTAATAAATCTTGAAAAAAATAGGTTTTCTTAAATAAAGAAAAAATGTTGACCTCTGCCATTGGTCTTACTTTTATCAGGAAAGTAGCCTATTGGATGGAAGGCAACCAATGGATTTATAAATAGAGGTTTTCATTCTCAAAAACATTATGATAGAAGTAATATAACAAAGCAATTCAAGGCATGGACTATCAAGACAGGGTTGTGTTTGAATATTTACTACACCACTTACAACCTATGTAATTTGTGGCAAATTATTCAATCTCTGTATGCCTCAGTTTCCTCATCTGAAAAATGGAGAAAGACAAGAGTAAAATTTATGTCTTAGGGTTGTTGTGAAGATCAAGTAAGTTAGTACTTTTTAGTTCTTAGACCAGCATCTGGCATACTCTAAGACCTCAAAATGTTAAATGCTATGGTTCTTCTTAGTAGTTGTATTACTACAATTACTATTACCACCAATTTCCACATGCAATTGACTAGAGTTTGACATGTGGTTCAGAAAAATAATAGTAACAACAAAAGTACAACACACACACACACACACACATTGAAAAATTGAAAGAGAAGCAACTAAATCAGTCCTTTAGTGAATCCTCAGGCTGTTTTAAAAGAAATTAAGGAGAAGGTAGCAATATAGCAATATGATTCATTTCAAGAAGAAATCCCCGTGATTTGGATAAGTTAACCTTAGGAGAAATATGTTCTCTCAAATATTTATCAAACTTTATTGACGCGTACTATACTATGTGTCAGGTATTGTGAACCAGATGCTAGGGATACAAAAAGGAAGACTGCCCATGCCTTTAAAAACTTTCTGTTCCTATCAAAGAAATATACATAGATTATAATGCATGGTAGGTTATATAATAAATGTATGCACAGGGTACTATAGGGGAGAGACAGCTAGCTAGACTTGTGGGAAGGAAAAAGCGGCAGAAAGATTTCCCAGAGTTAATAATATTAAACAAAGTCTTAAAAAATAATAACTGATAAATAGGGATAGAAAAAGTAAAATCATTCCTCCTGGGAAAAAAGTTGGCAAATGGACAAAAAAGATGAGCACCACTGCCCTGCCTACAACCACACAAAACCAAAAGATCTCTTCCTAAAGCTACTGGGCAGAGATCATCGGAGGCATAGGTCTGAACAGGTGTGTTTTTGGAATATATTCTGTTTAAACACACCACCACACCATCCTCCCCAATTCAAAATAAGTAACATTTAGAGAACTCACAGAAAGCTGTGATTAAGAGCTTCAGAGATAAGTTTCTCACTTACAACACTGGGCGGCAGCACTGGGCAATGGCTTCCTCTGGCTTTCTTCTTGAATAGAATACTAGAAGCAGAAAGAAGATAAAAAAATACATATAATAAGAGGTCCAAGTAAAGAGGGGGGAAATCACAGGTACCTGTAAAAAGGTTTAGTGTTTGACAAGAGTAAAAATTTTTATTGGAAAGAAATAGGTGATCCTACTGCTGATTTCCCTGTGTGATCCCAACATAAAAGCCAAAATATCAGGTATGACATGGTCCAATTCAACAGAGACCATTCTGGCCAAGAACACCTGCCAAGTAACTGTAGAAGGCTTAGTCTATTTTTTTTTAACTTCTTAAAAAATTATCACTGGAGGATATTTATTGATTTTTTTAGAGAGAGTGGAATGGAAAAAGAGACAGAGAAACATCTATGTGAGAAGCATGGATCAGTTGTCTCCCGTACACACTCCAACCAGGGATTGAACCACAACCTAGGTATGTGCCCTGACTGGAAGTCAACCCTGTAACCTTTTGGTGTACAGGACAATGCTCCAACAAACTGAGCCATCCGGCCACGGCAGAGAAAACTTAGTTTTAGAGAAGATTCAGAAGACATAGAAAACTCAGTCTTCTAAGTTTTCCTACAGATTAAGTATAGATTTCCCCATTGGCATGATGGAACTGAAAACCTCTCCGAGACTGAGTTTCTGATGTTTTTTAAAAAAAGGTAATATTGCTTCTTCCCTCATGAGGTCATGTGTGTAATTACTTATTTGCGGATCCAATGCAACATTAAAATCCCCTTCCCAACTTATACTCTTGTCTTCCCAATCCAATCCACCACCATTAACACCAAAAAAACAAATTCAGAGCCCTGGCTGGTGTTTCTCAATGGTTAGAGCATTGGCCTGAGCACCAAAAGGTCATGGGTCCAATTTCTGGTCAAGGGCACATACCTGGTCCAGGTCCTGGTCTGGACATGTGGGAAAGACAACCAATTGATATGTCTCTTTCACATCAAGTTCTCTCTCTCTCTCCCTCCCTCCCTTCTTTCCACTTTGTCTAGAAAGGGAGGAAGGGAGGGAAAGAAATAATTAGGTTAAAACAGTGGTCAGCAAACTGTGGCTCGAGAGCCACATACAGCCCTTTGGCCCCTTGAGTGTGGCTCTTCCACGAAATACCATGGCCTGGGCGAGTCTATTTTGAAGAAGTGACGTTAGAAGAAGTTTAAGTTTAAAAATGTTGTCTTTCAAAAGAAATTTTAATTGCTGTACTGTTGATATTTGGCTCTGTTGACTAATGAGTTTGCTGACCACTGGGTCGGCAAAAAGCAAACATAGAGTACTGAAGCCATAAAAAATTTTTCTCTGAAATTTTTAATTAAATTTAAGTCTTGAGTATGGGCAGGATTTGAAAAGGCAAAACGAAAAAGACATAAACAAATTAACACAGGTATATAGTTTAAAAGGCAGAATAGTTTGGTGCAGATCCCACTAGAAGATTGGGAAAACATAACGTGGTCCAGCAACTTGCAAATAACCTGGAGTTTTCATCCTGACTCTGCCACTTATTAATAAGCTGTGAAATCCTGGGCAATACAGATCTTTTCTAACACTGCCAATAAATGTGTCACTCATTTAACAGATATTTCTTGGGCCCTTATGTGCAAAGCCTTATTCCAGGCAATGGGGAGGTAGAGTATGTAAACTATAGTAAGGAGTTTGGATTTTATTCTGGTGTAGTTGGTAGAGCATTGGCCCATCTACCAAGAGGTGACCAGTTCCATTCCCGATGCCCAGGTTCTGGGCTTGATCCCCAGTAGGGGGTGTGCAGGAGGCAGCTGATCTATGTTTCTCTCTCATTAATGTTTTTATCTCTTTCCTCTCTAAAAAAAAAAAAAAATCAAGAAAAACCTATTTAAAGCCCTAACCAGTATGGCTCAGTGGATAGAGCATTGGCCTGTGGACTGAAGGGTCCCAGGTTCGATTCTGGTCAAGGGCATGTACCTTGGTTGTGGGTACATATCCAGTAGAAGGTGTGCAGGAGTTAGCGGATCAATGTTTCTCTGTCATCGATGTTTCTAACTCTCTATTCCTCTCCCTTCCTCTCTGTAAAAAAATCAATAAAATATATGTTTTTAAACATATTTTTAAAAATAAAAGGTCACTCTGGCTACTCTGTGAGATAAACTGTAGGGAACAAAAAGGGAAAGAGACCAATGACTGCAATTACCAGGACAAAAGTTGATGATGGTTTATATATAAGTGTCAGTAGAGAAAGGCCTTTCAAGTGGTTGGATACAAAATACAAAATATTTTTTGTATAAAAATATACTTTGTCAATGTACATTGACAAAATACTATATAAGCAATAACCTATGATACAAATATCAGAGGTAGATAGGAAGGATCAAAAGTCAAGTACAATTTATTTTATTTTTTAAAATACATTTTTATTCATTTTAGAGAGAGAAGAGAGGGGAGAGAGAGAGAAACATCAATGGGCTACCTCCTGCACACCGCCTACTGAATGGAGATGAAGCCTACAGTCCAAGCACGTGCACTGACTGGAAATCAAACCAGCAGCTTTTTGGTGCATGTGACAATGCTCAACCAACTGAGCCACACCAGCCAAGGTGAAATCAGGTACTACTTATTTATTTATTTATTATTTATATTTATCTATGTATTTATTCAGTTCAAGAGCCAATGCTCTTTCCTTTGGGCCAAACCAACTAAGGCCTACTTTACTCGGAGTTCAAATTCTCTTTATTGTCTCAAAGATGTCTTGTTACAGTTGATTTGTTCAATTTATGATCCAAACAAGTTGTACATATTTAGTTATTATATCTTTTAAATCATTTTAATTCTATAGTTGTTTCCCCTTCTCTCATTTGTTATGTAGGATTCTTTACATTCTAGATTTGCTGATTATATCCCAGGGTTTCATTTACCATGTTCCTCTATCCCTCTTACTTTCTTTAAACTGGAAATTATTTCTAATAGTTTGAGGATTCATTTGAAATTTAGATTGAAGGTGCTTTTTTCTTTTCAGTGGGCTGATGGTGTCTTATATCACTTTTAGTGATGTTAAATTTCAATAGTGGATTCAACTGGTATCAGCCTATTTCATCCCATATGAAGTGATCCCACCAGCCTTTTACCAAATGGTTTCACAGCATAAAAAAGACATAAAATTTTTAAGCAGACATAAAAATGAGCATAGTAAACTGAAACCTTTATACTTACCTCCAAGATTCAGGAATTATCAAAATTTCATAAATGATATATCTAGTAAGGGGTTCATATGTAAAACACAAATAATTAAATAACAAAATAAATTACCCAATCAAAAAACAGGCAGAGGATATGAAAGGACATTTGTCCAAAGAAGATATAGATGGCCAACGTACATATGAAAAGATGCTGAATCATCAGGAAAATAGAAATCAAAACCAGAGTAGCAAAAGTAATAAATGGTGGTATATTTCCACAAGTAAAAGAACTTATTTTTCCCTCCGCCACCAATATCAAGAGCATTCCCTATTCCTGGTAGCCCAGATTGAGTTGTGTTCTATTCTATGCAACAGACCCATTTCCGGAGATGTTAGGACATCAGGACACCAAGCATGTAATAGTCTAACCATCCTTCAAAAGAGCACACAAATAAGGATATATAGATCCAAAAATCTGGGAACTAGCAGAAGAAATGCCTTTGTTATCTCTAACAAGAGGACAGTTTTTCTAGTATACGCTCCTTCCCCAACAATCTAGAGCCAGACTGTGCCAATTCAGCCACTTCTGGGCAACAATAAGAAGAATAGAAAAAGAAGGAGAAAAATCCTTCTAATGAAATGTCAGGCAACCTTCCAGATGCCGTTTTCTTTAACATAGTTTAAATTCTTTCATTCTTCAACATATGCACAGGTCCCTCTGTTGAAAAACTATAAAGTGTTCTATAAAATAATTTTCTTTATCTCTGCATATTGCAAATAAGGCTGTTCCTACCTCATTGTCAGCACCCAAGGCATTTATTTGCTCCAATTTGTAGGTCCAATATCTGGCTTCTTCCTCTGGGATATCTACCATGAAAAAGAAGAAACCAGATTACAAGGTTAATAATTTAATCATGGGCCAATAATGCTTTATTCAATTGGATAATCAAACTTAAAAGGGTGGTAGCAAAGGACCAATTTTACTGTAGCTTAATTCTTTCTATGAACATTATCTTGAATCTTTATAAAAAAAACAAAAACAAAATAATGTTCTATTATTCCCACTGGACCAGAAGACTTAATATTGTTAATATATCACACTACCCAAAGTGATTTACAGATTCAATGTGATCACTATCAAAATCCCAATATGTTTTTTACAGAAATAGAAACCACATCCTAAAATTAATATAGAATCTCAACAGATGCAAAATAGCCAAAACAATCTTAAAAAGTAAAAATAAAGCTGGAGGACTCACATTTCCTAATTTCAAAAGTTACTATAAAACTATTTTAATAAAAAATAGTGTGGTACTATATTCTGTGACATGACAGAGGTATCAGCTAATGCTATGATGGTAGTAATCATTTTCCAATATATAAATGTATCAAATCAACACATTGTATACTTTAAATTTACAGTGTTAAATGTCTATTATATCTTAATATCTGGTATAAATATTTCAAGTGTGGGGGGGAAACAGTGTAATACTGACATAAAGACAGATATATATAGATCAACAGAATAGAGAGCCAAGAATTAAAACCTCATATATGTGGCCAAATGATTTTTTGACAAGGATACATTCAATGGGGAAAAGAATCTTTCAACAAACATTGCTGGGAAAACTGAATATCTGTATACAAAAAAAATGAAGTTGGATCCTTACTTAACATCATATAAAAAAAATTAACCCAAAATGAATCAAGACATAAAACCACTAGAAAAAAGCATAGAACAAAAGCTGCATGACACTGTACTTGGCAATGATTTCTTGAATAAAACACCAAAGGCACAGGCAACAAAAGAAAATAAAGACAAATTGGACTTTGTGACAATCAAAAAATTTTTGCAGTAAAAGATAATACCAACAGAATAAAAAGGCAACCAACAGAATGAGTGAAAATATCTGCAAGTCAAATATCTGATAAGGGATTAATACCCAAAATATACAGAAAACTTCTAAAACTCAACAACAAAACAAAAACCCAATTAAAAAATGAAGGACTTGATAGATTCTCCAAATATATACAAATGGCCAATAAGCACATGAAAACATGCTCAACAACACTGATCATTAGGGAAAGACAAATCAAAACTACAATGAGATATTACTTCACACCAATTAGGATGACTACCAAAAAAAAAAAAAAAACCACAAAAACCCCAAAACACAGAAAATAACAAGAGTTGGTGAGGATGTGAGAAACTGGAACCCTTGCATACAATTGGTAAAACTATAAAATGGTACAACCACTAGGAAAAACAGTATGGCAATATTTTAAAAATTAAAAATAGAATTACCATATAATGCAGCAATTCCATCTTAGGGTAATAATAACACTCAAAAAAATTAAAGCAGAATCTCAGAGATTTATGCACACCCACATTCATAGCAGTATTATTCACAATAGCTAAAATGTGGAAGCAACCCAAGTGTCCACTAATGAATGAAGGGATAAGCAATATGAAGTATGTGTATAAAATGGAATATTATTCAGCCTTAACAAGAAAGGAAACATTGACATATGTTGCAAAATGGATGAACCTTAAGGACATTATGCTAAGAGAAACATGCCAGTTACAAAAAGACAAATACTATATGATTCCACTTATTTGAGATGCATAGAATAGTAAAAATCATAGACAAAGAAAGAATGGTGGTTGCTAGGAGCTAAGGGGTGAGGAGAATAAGAGTTATTTTTTAATGGGTACAGAGTTTGATTTTTACAAGATGAAAAGAACTATGGATATGAATGATGGTGATGGTTCATGACATTATGAATGTATTAATCTCACTGAACTGTACACTTAAAATAGTTAAGATAGCCGAAACTGGTTTGGCTCAGTGGAGAGTGTGTCAGCCTGCGGACTGAAAGGTCCCAGGTTCAATTCCAGTCAAGGACAAGTATCCTGGTTGCAGGCACATCCCCTGTAAGGGGCATGCAGGAGGCGGCTAATCAAAGTCTCTCTCTCACCAATGTTTCTAACTCTCTATCTCTCTCCCTTCCTCTTTATAAATAATCAATAAAATATATTTAAAAAATAGTTAAGATAGTTAATTTCATGTTATGTGTATTTTACCACAATAAAAAAAGAAAAAATAATAATGGTATATAATCATTTCTATATATTTAAAATTGACTATTACAACTTAACCCAAAACAAAACTCACCTTTTATAAACATCAGATATATACAGCATGAAAGAGAAACAATGAGGCAACATATGGATCAGAGCAACTCTGGAGACATTTAAACAGATATATTTTCCTGCCTAAAACTTCACCTCCTTCCCCTCAAATTGCTCTTCAGCAATTAGTGGCAGTAATCAAAGTCTTATAATAAAACCTTCAAATATACCTAGTTTGTATAGCACTTCTTCATCCATAAAATGGCCTGACCATTTTATGGATGAGGAAGTTATTTAATTACAAATAATTAAATAATTCTTGTAATTATTTAAAAGAAGTGAGAGGACAGGAAGACCTGCTATGCTGCAGATCTATAAATTCTGATGTAGAATAATGTAGAATTATTCTCTAAGATACACTGTTAAGTGAAGAGCAGCAGGGACACCAAATGTGTTGGAATATTCTACTATTTGTGTTTTATAAAGAGATTAAATCTATATTTGCTTATAGACTCAAAAGACTGGCTCTGCAAAGATACACAAGAAAGTACTAATCATGACAGCCTATGAGGAAGAGAACTTATTTGTGAGAGAGGCTTAGTAATTTTCACTGGGTAACTAACTTTTTAAACCACAGTGGATATATTCCTGCCTTACCCCTCAAAATAGTTTTAAGAAAAATACAGAGCTATGATTATGTTTACTGTAGTATTATTCATAACAGTATAAACTTTGAACAAACAAAATACCCAACAAGAGGAATGGTTAAATGTATTAATGGTTTAAATTAGCTGGTTTGGCTCAGTGTGAATAGTCAAAATTAAAATTAAACTAAATTAAAACAAGATACCATATACACCAATTAAACAGAAAAAGGTTAAAGACTGTGAAATACAAAATGTTAGTAAAGATGTGTAGAAAGGGACATCTTGGATAGAGCTGGTAAGACTATAAAATGGTACAATATTTCTCACAAGTAACTTGGCAATACTATGAAAAGTAATGACCCATTCTTTATTGTTTCAAATATTACATATGTCTCCTTTCCACCCCACCCCCATTGACCTCTCCAGGCCCTTCCCATCCCCCTGACCCATTCTTTAAATTCTACTTTAAGAGCTTTTTCCTAGACTCACAAATGGGCACAGATATACAAAGCTGTTCATTACAGTGGTATGTAATATATATATTTTTTAAAAACCTACATGTCAATTAATAAAGGATTGCTTAGATAATTTATCATAGAGACATCTGCTCAGACCAGCAAGATAGACCTTAAGTATAACATAGAACAATGTCCAAGATAATGTGCTTTTGTGGTTCATTCAACACTTTATGCAATTATGTGAAGCTTAATAACAAGGTGTGTTCTGAGAAATACATCAGTAGGCAATTTCATCATTGTACAAAACATTATAGAGTGTACTTATACAAACCTCGATGATATAACCTACTCTACACCTAGGTTTTATGGTATACCACCATCATATAGGTGGCCCGTCATTGACTGAAATGTCATTATGTAGTGCACTACTGAACCACTATATGTAGTATATACATATGATTCCAATTTTATCAAAATAAATTTCTGCAAAAGAAATTTCTTATTTATAAACCAAGACAGAAGGAAGTTAATAGTGGTTATTTCTTTAACCACTGCAAATGGAATGCAAAGGAGGTGGGAAGAGAAACAACTTTTATCCATGTACATTTCCATACTATTTGAATTTTTGCCAGACCATGTATTTTTGGTAATTTTAAAAAATTTCCTTTTAAATTACTATTCTACTTATTAGTGCTACTTCACTGTTAAAATGAACAGATCATAAGATACACATTCACTTCCAAACAATAAATGTTAAAATATTATCACAAGAATTACTGATGTTCTCTAACAAGTATTTCATAAGTCATACTAAACAGTCATAAAAAAAGTAAATAGTTAAAGAGAATGCTTTTAGTATAGATTATTTAATTAGCACCGTTCTAGCGTCAACTTTGCACCATCCCTGGGCTAGGCATTATAGGAAATAGAGAGGAAGAAGAGAATAATGCCCTCAAAAGAAATGGCTGATAAGACAAAAGACACAGGAATAAAATAAATAGCAAACAATTTCAAACAACATGGTAAAAAGTATTAAATGACATTAAAAACTAATCAAACAGACTCACCAAAAGGCAACTCAAATCTTGTATCAAGCAAAATTTTATGAGGAGTTGGGTTTTTAGTTCCACAGATTTCATCATCTTTCATTAATGTCTCTGCCTCCAATGTGGACCACTCCCCGGGCCCTTCCTAGAAAACAGAGATCTAAGATTAAACTTTACTTTTTTATGATTCCCCTCTTGGCTTAAGAGCCAAGTGTTTTTCTCTGAATTTCCTTGTTGGAGAGCTGCTGAGGGCCACTCACTTCCTGATAAGGCAAACATACCATTGTCACCACCTACCTCTCCTGTTCTCTGGAAGCCCACTGAGAAAAGAATTTCCGGAGTACTGGAAAACCAAGCATCTCCATGGATCAATATTTAATATGCGGCATTCTTAATGACTCTGTCACTTCACGTGTTTCTATTTCTAATCAGTAAAGAGCTACTAACATTTCTGGTGAAGGACTTGAACTGGGGTCACAATGAAAATGAATTGCCCATTGCCTGGAGTTCAGATATAACCAGAACTAAAAGAAATTCCGGAAGAAGAGTCACATTTTCACCACCCCCACTCCCAGAGAAAACTCCCAGTCCATGTAAAAGATAAATGGGAATACAATAGATTCTGTCCAGGATCAAAGTGAGTGTGTATGGAGAAATTATGCAGAATTCTAACCTGGGGAAGGAGAATGGGAGTTCAGTCTTGAAAATAATGTACAGAGACAATGTGAATACCAATTGCCAAAACTGGTAGTTCCTTAAACTCTGTTAGATTTATATGTAGAAGGAAGACTGAAACCAGTTCTCTGGGGATTAGTGACCCAAGGAAAGAAAGCAGAAAATAGGATCCAGAGTAGAGAACAGAACCCATCCAGATGGCTGAGGAAATTTAATGGACTCCTCTCAGGGAAGTATCTTAGTGGGAAAGGTAAAAACCACAGGTACCATAAATCAATCACACACACTCTTTCCCCTCCCTCATTTACCCTGCTGCTCTCGCTCTCTCTCTTTCCCTCTCTCTCTCTCTCTCTCTCTTTCTCTCTCTCTCTCTCTCTCTCTCTCACACACACACACACACACACACACACACACACACACACACACCTCAGAAGGGCTTTCTACTTCATAGGTTTAAAGAGATATTCTAGCACCTTTAAATTCAGTCATAGGGCAGAGGAAAGATCAGACTGAAATAAAATCCCCTGAACTTCCTGGTGAGGTGAGGAATAAGCTAGTTGTATGCCCTCTAGTTAGTAAGGCGGAAGAAAAATCTGAGATGTATGGATGAATATTATGGAAAAATCTAAGATGTATGATTGAATGGAGCTTGAGTGGGTAGAACTAAGGGCTAGAACCATACTTATAAGTAAGCAATGCAAGAACTGACCTCATTCGACTGTCGAATAGTCTTCAGTGCAATCCACACAGTTCCCACCATGGTGTCCCAAATCAGTCCTTTGTTCCATACCTCCACACTTAGACCCAGGTCCAGGCGACTAATCTCACTAAAAGAAAGAATAAAATCCTTTAAATAAAGCCAGATAATATGAAGGAAACAGCTACATCTTCTGTTTACCTTGAATATTTTATTACCAGGATTTTATCATCAAGGAAAATCAAAATACCCCAGAATGTTCACCCATCGTTTAAATTCCTAGAAACCTATGTAAGGTATCAATAGAAAAATGCCTTTGTTAGTCTGTCCCCTCTCCTTTGGAACTACAATTATGATTAGATTAATAGTTTCATTAAAAAAAAAAAAGTGGAGCCGAAACCGGTTTGGCTCAGTGGATGGGGCATCGGCCTGTGGACTGAAAGGTCCCAGGTTCGATTCCAGTCAAGGGCATGTATCTTGGTTGCGGGCACATCCCCAGTAGGGGGTGTGCAGGAGGTGGCTGATCGATGTCTCTCTCTCATCTATGTTTCTGACTCTTTATCCCTCTTCCTTCCTCTCTGTGAAAAATCAATAAAATATATTAGAAAAAAAAAGTGGAGCCAAACAATGTGACATTACTACAAAGGCTGCCTGCGTACATTCTTCATTCACCGGTAGGCAATAGTCTGCTTATCACATGTAGAAGAAAAGCTTGGCTTTTCTATTGTACTATTAAGATAAATATTCTCAGACTCAAAATTTTGGGATGATATATTTTAACCATAGAATTCATATCAAGTGTGTTGAAATAAGTGAAGCAAAGAAAAAGTTCCCTTTTACATAAATACATATAGAATATAGAATATAAAATATAGAATATAATAATTAGCTCATTTGTTCATTTACTTGTTTCCTGAGCACATACATATGACTTTGGGGAAGACATAATCCAGGACCCAGTTCCTGTCTCTAAAAACTTCCAAGCTATTGGGAATTGACTCACATTCATAATGCATCTCTAAAAATAGATTACGAATCCACAAGAGAATAAAATCGCAGATATACTTCACCTTCCACACACCTCACTCGTTCCTGTAACTCTATATTTTTCAAAAAGAATATTTAACATATGCTAATACATTGAAATGTGTTTTAAATATTTAATGTTTTTTATAAACCTTACACTTACACAAAATCTTGGGCCTGTAATTGTTTAATCAAATGTAATTACCTTGAAAAAGTAATCAAATATTGTAGGTATGCTGCTGCTGCAAAGTACTTACAACATAAAATCTTGTTCCCAGGAAGGCTGATCACCACGAACTGCTACAGTTGTGCTCTTCACATTCTGCACTTTCAGGGTCACATATGTGTTAAATTTATCTTTGGAAAAAATGCAAAATGAAGATGCAATACTTAGTACTCAAACTATTACCCAATCTCACAAAGCCTTTGGAATTAAATATCCAAAGTAAAGCATTACATATAGATGAAAGAAATAGAAACATATATTGAATAAAGTAGCATCATTCAAAACATAGTAGAGCCACAAAAAATATATAAAACACATATTACCTTCAAAAGCATAACCTATAAGTGTTTTTGCAAGTTTAAAAAATATATTTGACCCATATATAAACTAGAACAAAGCATCATAAAATATGAGATGGTACATTGATATTTACTATTCTATTTTATTTAATCTATAAAAATGTTAACATAACAACTAATTTGATTTTATATTACAGCTGCAGCTTGAAAAAAACTAATATAAATTATCTAATAGGAAAGATATGTAACTTTAAATGTAGAAAATAAAAGTACTATTAAGAGAAAGAAAAATAAAGGATTGTAGAAGAGGAAAGGGCAAACTCTAGCTGTTAAAGGGATAAGAATTCAGGATAAACCCTCATAAAGGAAATTAATTTCAAGCTTGATCTATTAAATTATCAGAAATGTTATTACAGAGTTGGGAAAAGGAAATTCTCTGAGAATATAAGTTGAGTATTAAATAAAGGTAGGTAGCCTGAACCTCAAAATTCAGAGATCTGAACAACACTAACACAGCACATTCTATTCTCACCGTACTACCTTCACATCAGCCATGATGAGGGCACTGAATTGAGAGTTCTTTTATATAAACACTGAGGCTCGGTATACAAAATTCGTAGGCTTGGTACATGAAATTTGTGCACTCGGAGGGTCCCTGAGCTTGGCCTGCGCCCTCTTGCAGTCTGGGACCCCTTGCTCCTTACCACCCACCTGCTCACTACTCCTTAGTGCTGTCACGGAGGCGGGAGAGGCTCCCGCCACAGCTGCAATGCTCACTAGCCATAAGCCCAGCTTCTGGCTCAGTGGCACTTCCCCTGTAAGAGCGCACTGACCAACAAGGAGCAGCTCCTGCATTGAGCGTCAGCAACTGGTCGTTCTGCTATTTCATTGATTTGCATATTACTCTTTTATTATATAAAAAATTAATAATCTATACTAATAAAAGCCTACATGATCCTCGCACATGATGCCACCACATGATGGCTGTCACAAGATGGCTGGCAGGGGAGGGCAGTTGGGTGATCAGGCCAGCAGGGTAGGTCAGTTAGGGGTGAACAGGCCAGCAGGGGAGGGCATTTGGGGCCATCAGACTGACGGGGGGCAGAGAAGCAGTTAGGCGTCAGTCAGGCCAGCAGGGGAGCAGTTAAGCACCAATCAGGCTGGCAGGCAGACCATCAGGCAGGCAGGCAAGCAGCCAGCAGTCCTGGATTGTGAGAGGGATTGGGCCTAAACCAGCAGTCAGACATCCTCCGAGGGGGTTCCAGATTAGAGAGGGTGCAGGCTGGGCAGAGGGACAAGCCCCCAGTGCACAAATTTTATGCACCAGGCCTCTAGAAATTTTATGAAATGAAAAAGCAAGAAAGTTATCTTTGACTCATCAAACTGACAAAGACTGCTTAAAATGATTACCTAATGTTAGAGATGTGAGAAAATGGTCCCTGTCATGCACTTCTAGCAGAAGGTAAATCTTTCTAAGTATCAACAAAAATTATGTAGTTTATTTATAATTCCCATCCATATCCAGTGTCCCAGTGCAGTAAACTACTGAGCTGTATTTCATGTCATATGATTTTGTACTCCACTCCCCATATCCAACCATAGCTAATCAGATGAGGGGCAGATGCCACTCAAGAGCATCCAGGCTATAGGGTGGCTAAAGGTGTAACCAATGTGATTCCTTCTCAAAATATTGTAAGTAGGGAAAACAAAGAAACAGTGGTAGCTTCGGGTTGGTAAAGCTTGAATGAGAAGCATACACACTCCACTGGAGAAGCCATCATAGACTGTGTGCAGGCATAGAAAGCCACTGGGACAGATTCTTACCAAAAAAAAAAGTCTTAATTCAGAACCAGTGGAAAGAGTAGAAAGTTCAAAACCTGCTTTAATTCCTGTTGCACTCAAGGTTTTGTTTGGTTTTTCAGAGTTCCCTGGGTTCCCAACTAGGTTCATTTTTTTCTAGTTATTTCCAGAACTCTTCCCTTCCCCAGCAGTAATCAGAGTAATTTGACATTCACAATGAAGGAAATGTGTATAAAAATAAGGAGATACTATTTTTACCTTCAGGAAGTATAATAGACAAAGATTAAAGAGTTTCATATTCTTTCATGTTGTTAAGGATTTGGGAAAATAAACCCTCACACACTGTGTATGTTAGTATAATCTAGCAAAAACTTTCAGAAGATCAATGTAACAACAGCTACCACATTTTTCTAAAATTCATACTTTAGGTCCAGCAATTCTATTTCTAGACTCTAGCATACATTTTACATTTGTAAAAGTAGGCAATGATAAATACACAAGAACATTTACTTCTTAAAACAGCAAGTAATTAGAAACAACCTAAATATTCAATCAAGTATCTAGGGTACAAAATCTACAACAAAATTCTGTAAATCATTTTTTAAAAAAGAGTCAGATAGACACACATACATAAGAAAAGACTTTCATGATGTGCTGGAAAAAAATCAGGTTGCACAAAGATATGTGTAGCTAATCCACTAGTGTATACACACATATACACAGAAAAAAAGTCTGAACGATATATAAAAACCTCTAAATAGTGACTTCAGGAAGTGTAATTGAGTTGGTCAAGAAGAAAGGAGACTTGAACTTTTTGCTAGATAGATATATAGATTTTGATTTCTTTAAAGTTTTACAACAGCATTGTTCCCCCCCCCTCAGCTTTCCTGAAAGATAATTTAAAATTTAAAATTATATATTTTAAAGTATACAACCTGATTATTTGATAGAAGATACACTGTGAAATAATCACCACAATCAAGCAAATTAACATATTCATCACTACCTCTTATAGTTACCATTTTGAATGAGTGAGAGAAGGAGTATGTGTGTTGAGAACACTTAAGATCTTCCCTCTTAGAAAATTACAAGTAGAGCCTACCAGTGTGGCTCAGTGGTTGAGCATCAAAACATGAACCAATGTATCACTGGTTCCATTCCCAGTCAGGGCACATGCACAGGTTGCAAGCAGGCTTAATCCCAGTAGGGGGCATGCAGGAGGCAGCCAATTGATGATGTTTCTCTCTCATGGATGTTTCTATTTCTATCCTCCCTTTCCTCTCTCTCTAAAATCAATCAAAACATTTTTTAAAAAATACTCGTTAACTATATACACATTGCTGTACATTAGATCTCCTGAAATTTTTCATCTTGTATAACTAAAACTCTGACCCCCTTGACCAACATCTCCCCATACTGATTTTGTAATTGTTTTTATGCATTTGGTATATTTAATTAATTTAATAACTGAATTCAATAAAATTAATTTTTAAAAGATTGCTTTTAAATCACAGAATGTATGAGGAACATAGTAAGTAAAGATGGATCTTACCTGGTGAACCCTGGAATTTGGCTCTTTTAACTGCAAAAGAAAAAGAAAGAACCATGAAAAATTTCACAAATTATTTAACCAACATTTCCTGAGCACCTATTAGACCAAGCATTGTTAGAGTTAGGACTAGATTTTTTTTTTAAGTCAATCTTTTAAAATCTTTATTGTTGAGAGTATTACACATGTGCCCATATTTTTCCCATTGACCCCTTATAACTTACTCCCACCCTTCCACCCCAGGCCTCCACCACCCTATTGTCTAAATCTATGGGTTATGCATATATGTATACAATTTCTTTGGTTAATCTCTTCCACCATCCCATCTACCTCCACTTTCCCTCTGAAATTCAACAGTCTATGCTTCTATGTCACTGGATCTATTTTTGTTTAACAGTTTATTTTGTTCATTGGATTCCACATACCAGGTGTGTCGGTTAATAATGAGGATTTTGTAATAAAAGAAAAGACGATAATTTCAAGAGAAACTTCAAAAGTGTTTTATTCAAAGTAATGTCCATCACTAGCTATACATTTCCCCCATCTTTCAGGTAATTTGTGGATACCGTCCCAATAGAACTTTTCTTGTTTTGAGGCAAACCATTCAGAGACCAATTTTCCACTTCTTCATATGTTTTGAAGTGCTGATCAGAAAGTGCATGTGCCATCGATCAGAACAATCTGGAGGAGAAGATCTGGTGAATACAATGGGTGGGTTAATATTTCCCAGGCAAGATTTTTTAACGCGTAAAATTACTTTGCTGTGTCTTCTGGCCCATTCTGGTCATTTCTTGATCAAAGCATGGTTCAGATTGATTATTTGATGTCGGTAGCAATCAATATTAACTGGTTTCACCAGTCGCCTGCCTGCCTGATCACCCCTAACTGCTCTCCTGCCTGCCTGATAGCCCCTAACCACCTCTGCCCAACATCTGGAAAAACGTCCAGAAGGTCATTTGGCTATCCAGTTTAATTAGCATATTATGCTTTCATTTTTATAGATTATTAAAAGAAATTGAAACTAGGCAAGTGTTGCTCAGTGGTCCAACATTGATTCATACATGAACAAGATCAAGGTTCAATTTCTGGTCAGGGCTCAAGGTCTTGTTGCACATTACATCCCCAGTAGGGGCATGTAGGAAACAGCCAACTAATGATTCTCATCATTGATGTTTCTTTTTTTTTGTTTTAAGATATTTTTACTGATTTCAGAGAGAAAGGAAAATGGAGAGAGAGAGAGAATCTTCAAAGATGAGAGAGAGTCATTGATAGGCTGCCCCCTGCATGTCCTCTACTGGGGATTAAGCCCACAACGCAGGCATGTGCCCTTGGCCAGAATCGAACCCGGGACCCTTCAGTCCACAGGTTGAGGTTCTATCCACTAAGCCAAACCAGCAAGGGCATCATTGATGTTTTTATCTCTCTCTCTCCCTCTCTTCCTTTCCATAATCAATATCTTTTTTTAAGCAGAAATAAGAGATGATACACTGTGCCTACCCTCAAAAAAAAGCTGTAACTTCAGCTCTTGAGTTTCTTTGACCTTGCTGAAGAATCAAATCTACAACTGGCACCCTTGAGATTACAGAAAATAATCCTATTCACCCTGGCTCTGCATCCAGTGACCTAGTTCCTCAGGGACAGGGAATGACTAAACTGCCTTGTTCTAGCCTGTCGAACTCATGAAACAATTTCTGAAGCCTTTGGGAACTAGTTCCCTCGTTTGCAACTCTCCTGCTTCAGAATCTAGAATTAAAGTGTGTTACCTCTCACATATAATAACCACCATTTCCTTTTTTCTTTAAAGGTTAAAATTTTAAATGATGGAAATCATATATAATCCCACTGCCCTGTTTTCAATCTTGCATAGTATATGTTTTTAAATATATATTTGTAATTATTAATTTGTCAAATATTTCAACATAAAGATGCACTAACTGTGACATCTGTTAGCCAAATGATCACAGGAATTGACTTAACTATTCTGACTGGCTAGCAAGATGTCCTTATTCCTTCCCCCTCCATTATGAGTAACCATAAAAGTTAAACATGCCCTGACCGGTTTGGCTCAGTGGGTAGAGCGTCGGCCTGCGGACTGAGGGGGTCCTAAGTTCGATTCCGGTCAAGGGCATGTGCCTTGGCTGCGGGCACATCCCCAGTGTGGGGGGGGCGTGCAGGAGGAGGCAACCGATCGATGTTTCTCTCTCATCAATGTTTCTAGCTCTCTATCCCTCTTCCTTCCTCTCTGTAACAAATCAATAAAAAATTTTTTTTTAAAGTTAAACAGTCAGTTTAAGAAGAAAATTGACCGTAAAAAATCTTTTCCTCTCAAAGTGAGAGCAAATATTTCCCAATGTTGCCAAAACTGGCTTGGCTCAGTGGATAGAGCGCCAGCCTGAGGATTGAAGGGTCCCAAGTTCAATTCTGGTCAAGGGCAGGCTTGATCCCCAGCCCTGATTGGGGCCTCTCCTGGAGGCAATAAATCAATGTATCTCTTTCATATTCATGTGTGTTTTTTCACTCTCTCTCCCCCTTCTCTCCCTTCCTCTCTCTAGACCTACAATCAATAAACTCATATCCTCAGGTGAGGATTAATTAAAAAAACACACATACACAGATGATCATAATGTGAGGACAGAGCTAATAAATGTAAAACACTTAGAACAGATTCTGGCACAGAATAGGCAGTTAATAAATTTTAGCTATTATGATTATTAATAGTTACCAAAATGACAAAAAGGTAGATTATGCAAAAAAAATACACGAATAAATATTGACTCCTATCCATAACAGGACATTCTCAATACACTTCATTTCCACATGTTCAAAGTATTCCTCATTCTGCAACACCAACCTCGAATATTATCTCTCCCACTAAACTTTCCCTGATCTTTTTCCAAACAAATGGTGTCAAAAATACCATCTCCCTGATCACAATCCCCAAGGCAGTTTATATGCACCTCATGCACTTCTTGCTTTCCATCTCTCCATAGCAGTTATTCCTATCAAAATCTTAACTTCCATAATAATCAAAATCTTTTTAAGGATAGAATTCATTGTTTTATTCATCAGGTTAATTCTTCAAAATTCCTTGAAAATAATCTTGGTAAACAGACAATTCCTTTTTTTGGAACCAATTAACAAAGCCACAAACAAATATCATCAATAACTCTTTGCAACAGAACTTTGGTAACCAGAGTAACATAATTAGAAATCTATAGGCCTTTTCTATATATAATTGGTTGATACCATCTAATTAAAATAAAGCAGTTTTGAGTTTAGATGCCAATGCTCTATCTAAAATAGAAACATGTGATTGGCTTTTTTTTTTAATATATTTTATTGATTTTTTACAGAAAGGAAGGGAGAGGGATAGAGAGTCAGAAACATCAATGAGAGAGAGACATCAATCAGCCGCCTCCCGCATGCCCCCTACTGGGGTTGTGCCCGCAACCAAGGTACATGCCCCCGACCGGAATCAAACCCGAGACCTCTCAGTCTGCAGGCTAATGCTTTATCCACTGAGCCAAACTGGTTTCGGCTGTGATTGGCTTTTTACTTTTATGTTTTTCAAGGATCAATGGATTATTTGTTCCCAGTTCCAGCATGCCTGGACATATTAAATAGTCAGGGCAAAAACTGGTATTTTGTTCTACAATATGGTATTTTGTTCTGCATTATTAGGTATTCATAAAGTTAGTCACATAAAGCAAAAGAATCAATAACCATTTTTCTGGGACAGCTTGAGAAAATGGAACTGGTGGTTGAAGAACTCAGGTTCTTTGAGGACTCAGAGGCTATTAGAAGAATTCTATCCATCCTTCTTTGATGTCATATAACAAAAATATATATAACCTTCAATTTTCACACTTAACAAAGAAATCATCCATTTCTTCCTTTACTCAACCTTAGGAGGCAGCATTAAAGCTTGTTTATGTTTTATCCAGGCTTTATAAATCTACTAGAGACCCGATGCATGAAATTCGTGCAAGGGGCTCGGCCCCCCGCCACTGTGGTGACTGCCTCGACTCCCACTGCAGTGGTGGCCACCTTTGCCTCAGCCGCCTCTGCCTCGGCCCTCGAAACCCCCACTTCATCTGAAAGGTCATCCAGAAGGACATCCAGAAAGACATCTGGTCTGATTAGCATATTATGCTTTTATTACATAGGGTGTTCTCTGTACAAAGGCCCATTAATTCAGAAAAACTCCAACATTAATCTTTATTCAGATTAATCCAGTACTCTCTCTTAATAATACTTATGACAAATTTATATTTACATATTTATTTTTGGTCAACTGTTTGTTGATTTTTCTCCCACTAGTCTATGACTTCCATGAGGGCAGAAACCATGTTTTATCTACAACTTATCTGGCACTCTGTAGTATTTGGAACATAAAAGGCATTAACAAATACCTGTTGAGTAAATAATAAATGAAAGCAAGAACAGATACTGTAAGAGAACTAAAAAATAAAAGATTGTGGTTTTCAAATGTAATTTTTTTTTATTTGGTTTGGTTTAGGTTATGGAAGAGGCAGTAAATTTAAACAGGACCACAAAGAAACAAACATTCTCCAGATAGAAAATGAGAATAGAAGAAAATACAAGTAAGGAAAGAGAAAAGCAAAGGCATAACACAATATAAATGCATGTCTTCTGTGGCTAGAACAGTATTTCATCCTGGGGCAGAGTTCCAAGTGAGTTTTCTAGGAAGTTCTGGAACTCATGGTACTCTTTACACTAACAAAACTTTTGAGAATGTACCATAAGGAGAAATTCTAACTACAAGGGTATTGGTCACAATTACATTTATAGTATTAAAAATTAGAAATATCCTCAATTATACCCATTAATAAGAAAATATTTTAGTAAATCATGTTACATACAATAGAATATTATCTAAACTTTTAAAATAATGATATAGATTTATCTTTGACACAAAAAGGTGTCCAAGTTATATAAAGTGAAAAATCAAGAAAAGCATGGCCCTACCTGGTTTGACTCAGTGGATAGAGCGCCGGCCTGCGGACTAAGGAGTCCCAGGTTCAATTCCAATCAAGGACATGTACCTTGGTTTCGGGCACATCCCCAGTGGGGGGTGGGCAGGCAGCTAACTGATGTCTCTCATCGATATTTCTAACTATCCCTCTCCCTTCCTCTGTAAAAAAATCAATAAAAATATATTTTAAAAAAAGAAAAAACCATGTATAGCCCTAGCCATTTTGGCTCAATGGATAAGAGTGTCGGTCTGAGGACTGAAGGGTTCCAGGTTTGATTTCAGTCAAGAGCACATGCCTAGGTTACAGGCTCAATCCCAAGTAGAGGGCATGAAGAAGCAGCTGATCACTGATTCTCTCTTATCATCATTGATATTTCTATCTCTGCCTCTCCCTCTCTGAAATCAATAAAAATATATATATATATATTTAAAAGCATATATAATATCCCACTTATGTTTTTTATGTATTTAAATATGTATTTGTTTAAACAGAAGTGGTCATATAAAACAGCTAAACTTTGCTATAGGAAAAAATAATAATAATAAATGCACTGCCTGTACTATTCGCAAGATATTCTTTTAAATGACATGGATTTTGTCATTTATTCGCCATAATAGCCTGATTAGGTATGTACTAATGTTATCTCCATTTTATAGATGGGAAAATAGAGGCACAGATTAAGTAACTTCTCCAAGGTTACACATCTAAGTTACTATGTCAATAAAACATAAGTGGGATATCACTAAGCTCTAGTAATACCAAAAATCATTAAGTAATTTTTTAAAAAATTAGAATCCAACAACCTGCTACTCCGAGAGTTCTACCTAAGATCAGAAAACATAAGACCAAAAATAAAAGAGCATAAGATTAGTTATATCTGTGAAATAAAAAATTAAAGGTCACTATCAAAGCATTAAAAAAGTATTTTTAAACCAAAGAGAGATAAAAAAGGGTTATAAATATCATAGAAATTTCAAGAAATGCCTATTAACATTTTATCTTTCTTTATTAAGGTATTACATGTGTGTCCTTATTCCCTTATTGCCCCCCCACCTACCCCATATTAACATTTTCTTAAAGTTTAAATTCTTGCATGTTTCTAATGTTAAATATATGGTATCATACTACATCTGTCTGCAACTTGTTTTTCTTCCCATTGTGATTTGAGATTTATCATTATTGATAAATGAAGCTTAATTTATTCATTTAACTTAGTTTAGTTTAGCATTTCACTCGGTGAACACATCATAGTTTATTTATCCAAATGTCTACCATAGCACTTTTAAGTTGTTTTCAAATTCTTGCCATTATAAACAATGCTTCAGTGAACATCCTCCTGTATGTCTTCTTTGACCATGCACAAGAATTGCAATCACTGGGCCATAGGGCAGTGGTTGGCAAACTCATTAGTCAACAGAGCCAAATATCAACAGTAAAATGATTGAAATTTCTTTTGAGAGCCAAATTTTTTAAACTTAAACTTCTTCTAATGCCACTTCTTCAAAATAGACTCGCCCAGGCCGTGGTATTTTGTGGGAGAGCCACACTCAAGGGGCCAAAGAGCCGCATGTGGGTCTTGAGCCGCAGTTTGCCGACCACAAGGCCTTAGGGGATACACATCTTCTACTTTACTAGGTACTACTGACCAATTGTACTCCAAGTTGTTATATAAACTTACACTCTCACATATTTATAAAAGTTCCTAAAATAATACTTAAAAAACAACAAGCTTTCTATGTCAAATTACTTTTTTTAAAAAATATATTTTATTGATTTTTTACAGAGAGGAAGGGAGAGGGATAGAGAGTTAGAAACATCGCTGAGACATGGATCAGCTGCCTCTTGCACGCCCCCTACTGGGGATGTGCCCGCAACCAATGTACATGCCCTTGACCGGAATCGAACCTGGGACCCTTCAGTCCGTAGGCCGACGCTCTATCTACTGAGCCAAACCGGATTCGGCCAAATTACTTTTAATACGCAATAACAAATTAAAGTAACAAACCAGCTTTTATTTTATAGCTCTTGGAATAAAGACCAAATCTGTATAAACACCACAAAACCCAATAAGGCCAAAATATCAAATAAGACTTCTCCAATGCCATTTTTCTTTCAGTTACTATCTATGAAACAGTAGCTATACTAGACACTTAATCCTAACAACTTTACAGAACGTTTTTCAAACTGTTTTTAACCCAGCCTAGAGTGCATATACATTTTGGGGGACACTCTGTATATCTTACATTGCAACAAAGTTTTCTTCTACCTACATACATATTTATGTATAGTATGATTGTGTACTATGAAATAAAAGTCTCACAAAATACCATACTTTCCATTATTAGCTACAGTTCTATATATTTTTCTCCTGATGCTAGTTACCCACTAAACTCATTTCAGGACTAATGAATCATGCCTACAGTTTACAATTTCCACTTTACAGATTAACAAAAACATAAAGAGGTTAAGTAACTTGCCAAGGTTTCAGATTTAAACAGGAAAATCTGAAATTCAAAAGCCATATTTATTACAGTCCACAGCTTTCTCCTACAGTATTAATATCAATTCCATAGCAACTGAAACAGCTAATGCTTCCATTTATGCCCATATAAACCAAGGCAAAATAAATAAATTATTTTAAAATATGGTGATATGAATAGAGTAATAAATAAAACCAAAGTTGCACACCAATATTATACCTCTGATTTCATCCATTCATTCATGTACAGATTTTCTTCTGAGAAAACCTTAAATATCACTGCTAACCTTCTACCTGACTTCATAGCAATTTATTATAATTTAAAGAGAATACTAATTAAATATACTACCCTGCCCCTGAAAAAAAATTAATTTCTGTAAGAATCAACAAAATTCACTACCTATAACTCCTTTTCAAACCAAAAGACAAACAAGTACTTACGTCAAACTTCAACTAACAAAACCAATGACTAATTCTAGAGTAAACACAGTCCAGGTTATAACTGAATATGTACAAATGCTCAAACATATCTTTTAAAATGTTTTCTAAATAAATAAACCTCGGTTGGAATAGATTTTCATATACACAATCAGATTTCTATGGTTACTATTTATTGGAGCTTATTCAAGCTTAGTTATACATGGACAGCACAAGGACATTCTTTAATTCCCTCAGCTTTAATGTTTTAACTTTTTTGAAAAATATATTTTTATTGATTTCAGAGAGGAAGAGAAAGGGGGAGAGAGAGAGAAACATCAATGATAAGAGAATCATTGATTGGCCGCTTCCTGCAAGTCCCCCCATGGGGATGAGCCAGCAACCCCAGGCATGTGCCCTGGACCAGAATCGAACCCGAGTCGATTTCTGGGTTCTCTGATCTGTTCCATTGACCTATATGCCTGCTCTTGTGCCAGTATCAGGCTGTTTTGATGATAGTGGCTTTGCAGTATAGCTTGATATCTGACTTTGTGATCCCTCCAACTTTGTTCTTCTTTCTCAAAATTGCTGTAACTATTTAGGGTCTTTTTTAGTTCCATATAAGTTTTTGGAGTATTTGTTCTCGATATGTAAAATACTAGAGGCCAAGCATGTGAAATCACAGGAGACCCAGACCCGCCATGCCACGAGACCAAGACCTGTCGCACAGCGAGACCCATCAATGCACTTCCTGGTGACCAGTCATTTAGTCATTATGGCATTATGGTCACTGGCTTTTTATAACATAGATGCCATTAGTATTTTGCAAGAGATTGCATTGAATCTATAGATTAATTTAGGTAGTATGAATATTTTAATTATATTAATTCTCCCAATCCATGAACATGGCATATTCTTTCCACTTGCTTATACCTTCTTCTATCTCTTTTTTCAATGTTCTGTAATTGTCCAAGTATAGGTTTTTTGCCCCCGTGGTTAAGTTTATTTCAAAGTATCTTCTTTTTTTTGTTGTTGTTACTATGGTAAATGAAATTGTTTTTTCTTAGTTTCTCTTTCAAAGAGTTCATATTGGTGTATAAAAATGAATCAATTTCTGGATTTTAATTTTGTATTCTGCTATTTTGCCAAATTCATTTATTAAATCTAGTAGTAGTTTTTTGTTGTTTTTTTTTTTTTTTGGGGGGGGGTTGTGGAGTCTTTAGGGTTTTCTATATACAATATCATGTAATTTGCAAATAATGACAATTTTACATCCTCCTTCCCAATTTGGATACCTTTTATTTCTTCTTCTTGTCTGATCACTGTGGCTAGGACTTCCAGTACTATGCTGAAGAAAAGGGGTAAAAACTGTCTTATTCCTGTTCTTAGAGGAAATGGTTTTAGTTTTTGTCCACTAAGTATGATGTTGGCTGTAGGTTTGTCATATATGGCCTTTATTATGTTGAGGTGTGACCCCTCTATTCCTACTTTACTAAGAGTTTTTATCAAAAATGGGTATTGGGAGAGGGGTAGTACTGGGATGAGGGTCAATGGAGGAAAAGGGGACATTTGTAATATTTTCAACAATAAGGATTTAAAAAGAAAAAAATGGGTGTTGGATTTTGTCAAATGCTTTTTCTGCATCCATTGATATAATCATGTGATTTAAAAATATGAAATGCTTCATACATTTGTGTCATCCATGCCAATCTTCTGTGTATCTTTCCAATCTTAGTGTATGTGCTGCCAAAATGAGCACCAGATTAAAATTATTGATGCAGCAATTAACACACTCCATTCCTTGTCTATTTTGTTTGATTTTTAATATATCTTTTCAAATAGTTTATAAATTGCTATCATAATTTCAAATGAGTCATTATATTGGCACCTTTTAGCTTACTAGGTTTAGCTTGTTACAGGTTTGTAAAAGATCCTTTCCAGTTTCCAAAAACTAAAAGACATAAACCCAGAGAGGCCTTGTCAAACTCTAATCTACAATATTTTACTATGAAAAATAAATCAGGATAAACTGTATACAAAATATGATGGAATTTTATGTAAAAGAAGAAAGTTAATACACAGATACACACAATAGAGAAGAAAAGGCCAATGTAATTATAATTTTTATTTTTCTCTTGTTATATTTTCCAAACTGTCTAAAGCATGTATATAGTCCTCTTATAAATGAATAATTGTCACCAAAAAACTCTCCCTTAGCACCCAGATGAAATCTGTTCAATTTTATTTGTTCTTCTAATGCTTATCATATTCTGTTCTACATCATAATTACCTCCTCTTATATCTGACTTCCCTGTTAGAGTGCAAACCAGTTGAAGGATGAACCACATCTGTGAGCCTTTTATAAGTGTTCACGAAGGCTATATTGTGCTTCAGCTAAAAACAGTAAGGCACATTAGGCTAGTTTCACTTAGAACACAGGACTTTTGTCTCTTGAATAAACTCCTATTGAATCCACAACAAAAACTAATATATGTACTACATGCATGTACCACCATTATAGTTCTTTTAACTAGATGGTTTCAAGACTAAAAGTTAAGATCTTCAAGTATCATTTGTTCAAAGCCAGCAG